>JAEIFV010001470.1:0-36026 GCA_018904265.1 Lordiphosa collinella
TTTTTTTTTAAATAAACAAGAAAGTTCTTATGCAGATCAGATATTTTAAAAAATGTATTCCTGTTCATATGGTGGGCAGATGATGTTCAGTGCGATGCAGGAGTGTGGGATTTTTGTTCAAGGGCTGCAATTTCACATAGTCCTGATGCGGATGGTGATGATGTTGAGTGCTGGGCAGCAACGGCAAGGAGGTGTTTGAAGTCTGTAACATAATAATGGATTAAAGGTACCCAAAAACTTGCAAGCTCCACCCACCTTAGATTTATCACGAGCTGCAGCAATGGCCGCCGCCTGGGCTGCTCCCGTCTGCAATTGTTGGGCAGCAGTGGCTAGCATAAACTGCTGTGAGGCCAGCTGCTGTTGACGTAATGTGGCCGCCTCCAGGCTACTGATGTGCTCTAACTCTCGCTGTTTGGCTATATAATCATCGAAATATGAGTGCTTGATGAGTTTGTCACAGGACCAACGTTTGGCTGGATCCTTATCCAGGCATTTCTTGAGAAAATCAATTGTCAAAGGGTTCTGTAAGGATTTGGCTGGCATTTTGTCTTCAAGCGGCTCCAACGTGGGTGGCACCGGCAGGGTAATGCCCT
The DNA here is from genome assembly GCA_018904265.1 of Lordiphosa collinella. Taxonomy (NCBI): domain Eukaryota; kingdom Metazoa; phylum Arthropoda; class Insecta; order Diptera; family Drosophilidae; genus Lordiphosa; species Lordiphosa collinella. The sequence goes on from JAEIFV010001470.1 coordinate 594, forward strand.
TGAAATATTCATTTTGTCCAAAAATTTGTATGTGCCGTGATAATAGATCGCCCAGAGTTTTTCTTATCAGATACAATTGATCTACGTCACTGCGTCCCGGCCACAGGGCTTCACCTCTCACCAGCTCCGCAAAAAGGCAACCTATGGCCCATACATCAACTGGAGTGCCGTATTGTGTGTCACCTACTAGAAGTTCGGGTGCGCGATACCAACGTGTGGCCACATAATCTGTATAGTTCTCTCCAGGACTCAACATGCGGGCAAAACCAAAATCGCACAGCTTCACCTGACCCTGGGCAGTGAGTAGAATATTTTCTGGTTTGATGTCACGATGCAGACAGCCCTGTTTGTGACAATACGCCACTCCCAATAGAGTTTGGTAGCAAATCTGCTTAGTCAGATGCTCGGGACAGCCCTGCGGATGGCGTTCCAATTCGTGTAGGACAGTCAGCTCACAGAATTCAAATACCAAATGCAGGCGGCGCTTCCGTCGAAACACTTCCAGCAGTGAAACCAAATTCGGATGCTTGAGGTTCTGAATAAAAGCGAAGGAATTTTTTAGAAACTACAAAATTTCACCGATTTCATTGTAAAAGCAGAACCTTAAAGTTTCTTTGAGAACCTTGCAGAGCTTTCAATTAAAACCCACCTTTAGCAGCCTTATCTCTCGCAGTGCAATCTTACGTATCGCTGGATCATCCTCCGACTCCACAAATCTCTTTACCGCCACCAAAGCACCAGTCTCACGATCACGACATTTGTAGACCACACCATACGATCCCTCGCCCAAACGACTAAGCTTCTCATAACGATCCATTTTGCTGCTACCTTGTGGTCTGCAAAGATACGCAAAATTTCGAAAAAAAACACAATTAATCGGAATTTTTTACACTGCAGGCAACAGCTAACATTTAGGCTTAATTCTCAATTGTACTGTTAGTTTACCTTAAGCTCAAACATTGGCCACGTTTGATGTTCGCACGACGCATGGCTTTGCATTGAGCACATAAAATGTTTATGAGTTTATTGGTTTGATAGCTCAGACAGGAACACATGTGAACACACCTACATAAATCGTATTCGAGTCTGTTCTATGAGCTGGACGATGAGTTTTTCGGTTTTCTATATACAAGTTGGGTGGTTTTGATTTAGCATGAGATGATCCAAAAAGTTGTTGGGGTTTCTTTTTCGAATTTTATGATTGGTTAGTTGTTGGTTTTTTGATGAAATGAAAACAAATGAGAAAAATTGTTTAGAATGAGTAATTTGAATAAAAGTGAGAGTTAGGGTGGGTGCAGATAAAAGGAATATCAAATTAACTTAAGATTAATGAAAAAAAATTTTCTTATATGCAAGAATACAAAATTTTGCTTTCCAAAGTTAGCGACAGGTTCTTGCAACGTCCAGAAAAATAAAATACTTTGATTCTGATTCAAGTAAAAGTAGAGTCAATAGAACGATAAGTACGAAAATATTTTATTTGAGCCCCAATTCTAATTATTTACCACCTAAAACACTTTGTTTTAGACCGTATCCGGTTTATAGTTATCAAAATATTTTTATACATTTAAAACTTAGTTTTAAAATTGAAATAGGAAATAGACTTAAACTCATTACAAAATAATCCTTCTTCCAGTGTATAAAGTTCTTCAAAAGAGAAGTGAATTCATAAAGTAAATACGATTAAACAGGTCTCATTAACTAATACCGATTTAAATCCAAAATTCAATTTCCCAAAACGGCATAAAACTTAAGAAGCAAAGTGATACAAGTGATACAAAAAGATGGAATTCTTAATAGATATTTCCGTCACATACAGCCTTGTTCTCAGTTCCACTTCCACAAAAATATTTCGAAAGTGGAATTGATTCGCGTTCTGGTAAAAGTAAAACCATTTTTGCGCTTTCAAACATTTTGCCTTGTGGCCAGTGAAATGAGAAGTAAATTGCAAATTTGGCATTTAAAAATATAAGCCACCCACAAAATGAAAGTTTATTATCATTCTTTGGATAATTTGAAATTTTTTACCATCTTGAAACATGTAATGTAAAATTATTTACAAATAACTCATTTGCTGAACACCTCCAATTTCTTTGAGGCTAGCAAAAACGAAAAGTAAAGCGTGAAAAATTCTTGTTCTGAACTCCACATCACGGCGAGTATCGTTGGGGAAAGGATTGTCAGACCGTTAGAAAACTGATTATTTGGTACAGAATCGTCCTCATTTCTCTTGTAACTAATTATTTGAATATAATGGCATTAGTTACAATGTGGTCGACTGTATTGCACCATAAATTGAAAGTTTAATTTGTTAAGTGCTAGTGCGTATGTACGTTTACAGTCTACTAATTTAATGTTTGCAGTCTCTCAAAACTAGCTCTAAGCTGAGCATTAATTCGAACCAGAGATCTGCAAGAGTGCCTGTTTTCTTGACTCGAGTATACTTGTTGTAAATGCGTCTTGGGTATGATTTTCCACTCAAAATATGAAGTCAGTTCATATACTCACTCATATCATACTAGTATTTCAGTGACTGTTCTCAGTTTTAAGCGGGTGTCAAATTTACTTGTTTCTGCTTTGAGCGACACCGCAAGATGCTTTCGTCTTTGAGTGGTCGGTACATACCAATTTTACTCAGACAACAAAGAGGAATACGCAAATAACCCGGTGTTTTGAGCACACATTCTACCAATACTTAAGTATTACTTGAGTATTGCTCTTCGCATTTGTTGGTTTGTAAAGCACGCGTCACGTTTGCCTACTCAGGGTAGGGAAAGGCATATCCGTCTTAAGTATATGAATAAATTTATTAAAGTTCCATACAAAAAATTTATATAAAAATTTATAAGAATAATAAACATGTGTAAGTCTTTTCCAAGAACGACGGTCCGAGGCACTTATTTTTAAATTCTAAAATATTTTCATAAAAAATAGGGGAGAGTTAACTTCGGCTCGGCCTAAGTTTTGTATACCCTTGCAGTTTGTTTTTCTACATGAGACTACTTTTCGGACCTTACTTTTCTATGGGAGCTATACTATATAGATGTCCGATTTCGACCAAACTTAGTGCAATCATGGAAAAGCATAACAAACTGTTAATTACAAAATTTTGGAGCGATCCCAAATAAAACAAAAAAAGTTTTTCTCACTAGAACTTCTTTTTCGACCGATCAATCATACTGCAGCGATATGCTATATTCATCCGATTTAGACAAAACTTTGTAGAATTGTGTAAAAGAATATAAAATAAATATGCCAACATAAGGGACGTTTCCATTAAAATCAAAAAAGGTTTTCTCACAAGAACTAGTTTTTCGACCGATCCTATGGCAGCTATATGCTATAGTCAACCGATTTTGACCAAACTTTGTGGAATCGTGAGGGAGCATATAAAAGAAATAAATGCCGCTTTTGAGGACATTTCCATTAAAAACAAAAAAGTAAGACAAATTTTCAGACTCTACTTTTCTATGACAGCTATACTATATAGAAGTCCGATTTCGACCAAACTTGGTGGAATCATGGAAAAGCATAGTTAACTAAGAAATCCGAAGTTTAAAGGCGTTTCCATTCAAAACAAAAAAGTTTTTCTCACTAAAACTAATTTTTCGACCGATCCGGCCGGTTCCGACAAATGTGCAGCGTATTTGTACCAAAAGACTTCGTGCAAAATTTGGTGAGGTTAGCTTTAAAACTGACGGAGGAGATAGCATAGAAACTGACGGACTGACGGACAGACGGACAGACAGACGGACGGACTGACGGACGGACAGGGCTAAATCAACTCAGCTCGTAGTGCTGATCAAGAATATATATACTTTATGTGTTCGGAGATGCTTCCTTAAATGCGTTACAAACATCCGGACAATTTTATAATACCCTCTGCAAGGGTATAAAAACATAGGTTAAATGATCGCTCAAATTCAAAGGGTATGCACTGAATGCGGTTCTGCTGACGTCGACGTCAAAGCAGGGATGAATTTGACGAGAAGTGAAGTAATCGAACAGAAGCCGAAGACATATCAGAGAGCAGACACATAAGGTCACCAGTAAAAAAAATTCCACAAGAGGCAAGCATGAGTAAAAAATACTTAAGTGAGAACGCGATAGATAGAAAATGCGTTGCTTGAATTGTTGGTGGATAATTTCACACTAAAATTTTACGGTTCCCTGTTTGTATGAGTATTTCCTATACGCTACGCGAGTGCCGCCAATGTTTTCGGCACTTAAGTGCGAGACGCAAATATGCCGCGAGTAGAAATACTACTGTATACATTTTGTTGGAGTAGTCGGGATATCCGAGTGCGAAAATATCAAGTACTTATGCAGTGCACTTTCAGTAAGTGGAATTGAGAACAAAGCTGAGAGTTTCTCTAAAAAAAAAACGACTGGTAGCGGTATAGATCGTCAAGTCCTTAAAATTTCAAGTATTTTTTGTTCTTAAAAGTACTTAAGAAAACAAGAAAGAATGTCGGTCTAGCCCGACTATAACATAATCTGAACCTGTGAAGTGCTGTCCGCACCCGCAAATTGAAAAAAACGTCATATCTCCCACAGTTTTATAGATAGAAAGTTCCTTCTGGACATATATAGTAGTCCGGATTCTTTATCGATCCGCCAAAGAAATGGTAAAGATCGGATGAACGATAGTCGAGATATAAGGAAAACAAACAATTTTGGTACAGGTACAGAGTATATTATTGCCAGGCTTGACCGACTTTCCTACATGTTTTAATATGAATTTTTCAAATTTTTAATGTGTTACACTTACATTTTAACCCATAGCTCAATTTACAATTTACAAAAGTTAGATAGAGTCGACCAAGGAATAAATCAAGAGGTTGTTGGGTAGTGTAACTAATTCGATAATATCCTGAAAAACGATTTCTCTGAAAACAGTTTTATGACCTATAATCGAGTCCTAATCAAACTGCACTCACAGTTTTCAACGTCATTTTAGTCAAACCTAAAAGTTGTTGAGGAGCACTGTGTGAAATATCTAAACAATGAATGCACTTTTAAAATTCCCCTATTTTTAGTAAAAGTACACACAGAGAAAAAATCTGTTCAGAAAATAAGTTGTCTTAAACTTAAAATAAAGACCAAACTATTCGAAAGACTTAAAGAACAAATGTTCTCAAAGTGCTTGAAATGAGAACAATTTAGGCTCAGCGGCTAGTGTGCGCGAACACTGTGCAAGAGGTCGTAATGAAAAGTTTTTTCTTTAAGTAAAAAGTAACTCGCGGTCACCCCTCTCTGCTGTTGGCGCCAGCTTTGTTGTTATTAGCCATGCTTTTCAAACTGCCGTTCAGACTCGGCGTTAAACTGTAGGTCCCTTTCTCTTGTGCGAAAATTAGAAGCGCACAAGCCAAGAGATTGAGAGAAGCTCGGTTTTGACCCTTAGGGGCTGTGTCAAGCCATTTTACATTAAATTTTTACACAGAGAAGTATAAGTAATTAGTTAGACGTGTACCTACAAAAGTGTGCAATGGTAGAATGCGCTAAAATGTCATTCCCGACACAAAATCAATCGAATTAATTTTTGTCAGTTAAGTATGTTCTTGAAAACGGAACAATTTCAGATTGATTAATAACCGCTTATTTAAGTGTAGCTCTGAGCTTTCCAAATTTACTCATATGATGGAAACTCGGTTAAATTTCGGAAATAAATGCACCTTTATTATTTGTTCTGCTTGTTTGGTACTTTGATTGCAAATGTATGTAACAAGCAGAAGAAAGTATCTCCGACCCCATAAAGTATATATTTTCTCGATCAGCATCAACAGCCGTGTCGATATAGCCATGTCCGCCTGTCTGTCCGTCTGTCTGTATGAACACCTAGATCTCGAAGACTAAAAGAGCTAGAGCAACCAAATTTTGTAGGAAGACTTCTATTGTCCCTAAGCAGATCATGTTTATTTCAAATTTTGGCCACGCCAAAATGCGGGACCTCGCACATAACAGTTGCAGAATCAGTCGAAACTTAGACAACAAAGCTAACTTAATTTCGAGCATGTGGCCTCTGCTGGTTTTGCAGTTGTCGCCCCAACAGAACCCTTTACCAAGTAAATGAAAGTTTTGATAAATCTAAATAAAGTTGGTCTGTTTCAAGGATGCAGAAAAAAAAACAAACCGGCTTTTAGAATAATTTCCATAATTTCCACGAACAGTTTTTGTCCATCTAATCGGTATGTATCCGAAAGGAAAATCAATATCATTTCCTAATACCTCTCAACGTATAAATTAACTCCCAAGTCCATGAACAAAAAGCAAAACTAAAATCGATTTTCGTATGCACTCTACGAGCGTGTCCTTTTCATATATGAAACTCCAGCTTTTTCACTCTTTACTTTTTGATGTTTTATGACTGATAAGGCAACATTTTGCCAGGCAGTTCAATGTCAACGCCATGAATTACCCATCCACCCATCCCACCCCTGCAAGGTAACTGAACTTTTACGGAAGGAATGGGCCAACTCGAACATGTGTGTAGGTCGTAAACATAAAACCAAATACAATTAAATATTCATGGTGCAGGCTTCTACTCACTAACTACATACACATATGCACTTATGACAAGGCAAATGAAAACAAACACTGAAGGATAGTGATAGCTTGTAGAGAAATGGTGAGCTGACGACTTACCTAGGTATCCATCTGGCTAAAATTTGACGTATTTGCCACTAGTTTTGGGGATTTGTTTAGGAATATTTATAAGGATTAGGGTAATCAAATTTCTACAATACACACCATGCAATCAAATTGATTTCGAATTTCAAAATAAATATTAGTTTTTGTATTCAAACTCAATCAATAATTTTTTTTTTATTAGAAAAAAGTCTACGTATATGTTTGACTGACAACCAAAGACTGACTGACTTCGGACCCAATGTCATAGCAATGCGACGGCCAAAGTTAACAAAAAAAAACCACAACAAAAGCTGTAAACCATGCGCAGTGCCCTCTCCGTCCTGTGCCTGGAGTTTTCACAAGAAGTTTCTTGTACTACTCATAGTTGCTTCCCCTACATTCTGGGTGTGTTTGTTTTTGTTTGTTAGCGACGACGACCGGAAAGTATTTTGAGGCGTTGTGTTTTTTGGCCATTTTGAGGTTACCCAGTAGTCCCTTGCAAATGGGGGGAGTGTCTTTCCAAACTGGGCTACACATTTCCTTAAGATTTCCTCAAGTTGTTGTGTGGGTGTTTCGGAGAAAATGTGGTGCAAAAGTGCAACGGTTAGTGGAAGGGTTATTCCTTTGGGTTTATGACTTATTAATGTTTGACATTCCCTACTGTAATTATGGCATAATTTGAGTTTGCCGTTGGCTTGCAATGACATGACTCTTGAACAAGTGATAATTGATTAAGTAGCTTTTAATGGAATTGCTAAAAAACTCAAGTACTTGGTTTTCCAAAACAGCTTTCAGTCTAGACACCATTTTGACTGTGCGCGTATAGCAACATATGAGATTGTGGAAGTGAACATATTTGGATACTTCGCTCGAGAGTAAGCGGTTGTATTTTACAGATTTAGATAGACTCACAAAATATACAAAGACAAAAAACCACAGTTGCCTAATCTTTAATCTCTTAAATAGATGCATTTTTTACTCGCAAATGATTTTAACATCCTGCCAACATGGATACTTTATATCAACGCCCGACTCGAATTCTCAACGAACAATTATCGAAAACTTTTCGCAGAAGAATCAGCAATACCCAACTTCAGAATCGCAATATATCACAGCATTCGCGCTTACTAATCAGGAAAGCGAATCTTAATGGCCTCCAGTTTTACGGAATTTTCTACTAATCCAAAGAGCCCTATCCTTTGCAAAAGAAAGAACTGATAATTTTTTAACCTGCACGGTCTGCCAATCAATAGTAGAAGCAGTTGAGAATATTGGTAATCTGTCAAGGAGGCGAGAATTGGAAAAACTCCAAGTATTTTGGTAGCCACAAGAAAATCATCAGAAACGAACTATCAAAGTCACCCAGCCTTACCGTCATTCCTTGTAAAACTGAAAAATGTCCTTTACCGCGAAAAAAGGTCCTCGAAATAAGAGTCGAGTCTTAGACTACCTCCTTATCGCTATATACTAATTTTCATTCTAATCACTGCAAAACCAAACACTTTTTCCACATATGTGGACATTAAATATCGAAAAAACATCGCTCAATCAGTATAAGAGAGAACGAACATGCTTCAAAATTGTTCAAAACTCTGGAAACTATTCTCTAAGAAAAACAGCACTTATCTAAAGTGAAAACATTTAAAATATTTTTTTGTCCCAGAAATCTCTTATCTTCTTGTTTGCCCCGATATTTCAATCACAAACCGATTGCCGGTCTCAAAGGGATCCCAGAAATCTCTTCCAACCAAATGCCAACCCAAAACCAATTCTCAGTGTCCTACGAGGGCCGTCCCAGAAATGGCCGACCTAACACAGTAGTGTTGGAAAATGTTCACAAAAAATATTAAAAAGGGGAAGTACCGACTATTAAAAGCTTAAGTTTGAAGTTTGGTGCCTTTACCTTGCACAGTTTTCTTTTGGTCGATTTTAATAGAGAACGCTTGTTATTGATTTGCAACCATGGACAAAATTGGTCATCATTATGTGATACAATACTATAAAAGGTCTTAGTCCAACCAATATTAAAAAGGAGCTGGATTCTACCTTACGTAGTTCTGCTTCCTCATTTACAACAATAAAATATTGGGTGGCTGAGTTTAAGCGAGGTCGTTTGAGCTGCGAAGATAAACATCGTTATGGGCGTACAAATGAGGTGACCACTTCAGAAATGGTGGCCAAAATTAAATAATGTGTATTGAGTGACCGGCGATTGAAAGTTCGTGAGTTAGCCGAATGTAAAGCCATTTCAAAAAGTGATGTACATCGCATATTGACCGAAAAATTGGACATGAAAAAGTTATGCGCAAGATGGGTGCCACGTTTGCTGTTCCATCATGACAATGCGCCGGCTCACACCTTTGCCGTTGCAATGCCTAAAATGAATGAATTAAAATTTGAATTGCTACCTCACGCCCCTTATTCGCCAGCCTTAGCTCCCTCTGATTATTTCTTATTTCCAAACTTGAAAAAATGGCTCGGAGGAAAAAGATTTGGCAACAATGAAGAGGTGGAGTCCGAGGTTAATGCCTATTTTGAAGAGTTTCACAGTTCTTATTATAAAAAAGGTATCGAAGCTATTGAACATCGCTGGGAAAAGTGTATCGACCTAAAAGGATCCTATGTTGAAAAAAAAAAAAAAAAAAATGATAAATTTTTGTGTTTTAGTAGTTAGGTCGGCTATTTCTGGGACCGCCCTAGTAGATATCTCTTTCGGATGGTTTAAAATCTTTAGTGTTTTGGGAAGAAATTTTGCTAAATTCACCCCTAATGCTATTTTGATAAGCAAATTTGGTTTTGGAAATGTAAGCAACATTTTTTTTACTGGATAGGCTGCATCAAATAAATAACATGTGTAATTTGATTTAATATTGAAATAAGCTTTTTAATAATTTTTCGCAAAACCAACCGTAGGCTGCCATATCAAACAAAACCGACTTGAAACATGGCATTGCTGGTGCCATCTATCTGCCTCAGTTGGCATTACTAGCGCCACATTGAAAATTTGACAACAACAAACAAGCCTAGGGTTGCCAAATTTTGCTTTCTCATTGGCGCGGAAATATTTTTATATTTTGCATTTTAATTTTGGGTACCATGAATTCAATTTGAATTATAGCACAGAGCGACCCTCAAAATGGCCTGGGAACGGGATCAGTAATTTGTGAAACTAGAGGCATCAGGTAGCAACACCTCATGCCCAGTTTTTCTTGATGACCCTAAGTTCGCGTTTAATGGGCGCAATTATACTAGCAACACACAGTTACAACATCTGTTCCTGGTTGAAAATAGATAATAGCTAAAATTTTGACAAATCACAAAAGATAAAAGGGTTCCCTGCAACTGTTATACTAAATTTCCACCTCCAATGGGCACGCGGTTGGTACCTCGCCCATAGGGGTCAAACTTAGAAAATTGATCGTGTGAAATCCACTAGGTAGGCTTATTGATATATTAAAACTAAAAACCGCTATATGATTGTCCACACTTGAACACACCCATTATCGAGTCCATCTTCTTCTTCTAGCTCCGATCCCTTGAGGGATATAGGGCATCAGCCACTCCTCTCCTCCAGCGAACTCTGTTGTTGGCCGTCGCTTTCAGTTCTCCCCAATTTTCCCCGATGCTTTGCGCCTCTCCTCCAAGTTTCTTTGGGTCTGCCACGTGACCGCCCGACTCCGTCCAACGGATTCCATTCCATTGCCTTTCTTGTGATGTTGATCTCGCTTTTTCGCAATGTATGTCCTATCCAGCTCCATTTCATCCTGCGTATTATGATGTCGACACTCTCCATATTCGCTCGTTTAAGCAGCTCAGAGATCCGTATTCTGTCAGGCCAGAATATGCAGTAGATGCGTCGCAGGCAAAGGTCTACAAATGTTTAGAGTTTCGCCACTATGGAAGTTGTAATTTTCCAAGTAGAAAAACCATATAAGAGCACTGGCATTACGTTGGACTTGAAGAGCCTGAACAGCTGACAGTATCCAATAGGCACCTTTAGCCTTTTGAAGGCGCACATCCACATCGCGCTCTGTCCCTCCATCAACAGCGACTACGCATCCCACGTAGCTGAATTGCTCAACTTGCTCAATTGGCTCTTCATCCAAAACCAAAGCCTGGGATTTTCCGGAACGGATGCTGAGCGCATTTGTTTTCTTCGTGTTGATTTTGAGGCCTGCTAATTTTGCTGAGGTGTCAAGGTGGGCTAGTGTATTACCCAGGTCGCTTAGCCTATTTTATCGAGTCCATATATGTCATGAATTAGAGATTTGATAATAATGAATCATTTTACGCATTAGAACATCAAATTATATAAGAACTAGGACATGGAAAATTTTTTTTGAGCGAACAATACTATTTCCCACTAAGAAAATGAAATCTCCTGCCTGACAATCTCCTGACAAATTCTTTAGTGATTTCCAGGACACCCCCCTATATGTCAAATCTCTATCTCTTGCCATCTCTGAGATCTGTTTGTTCATACGGACGGCCATGGCTAAATCGACACTGCTGTTGACTTTGATCAAGAATATATATACTTTATAGGGACGGAGATGCTTCCTTCTGCCTGTCGAACTTCACATGAATAGAAACACTTTAGAATTGCTTTGAATTCTTAATGCTTATGAAAAGCCTTTACAAAGAAAATGTTTCTATTTATTTAAGTTATCTTTTCATTTGGTATCAAAGGGTATATTTTGATACCTCCTATTACCACCATCTCACTTTTAAATAGCGGTTTTAGTATTTTAATAACATAAAGAAGGCGTAGCGCCAACTGACCTTCAAAAACATAAGTAATTTCGTTTTGTTTGCAAAACGTACGTCGGTTTAATTACTTTGATATTGCTCATACACGTGTTTTACGATTGTAAAAAGTTGGTAAAGTACTAAAAGAACAAATACATACATGATCTATATACCGCCTTTTATCAAGGAGTACAACAATTTAGTCTATTTTTGTGAGTGTGTGTTACAGTGAACAATGCCAGCAAGGCGCATTGGGGGCTATTTGGGCCGTCGAACGAATGAAGCAAAAATCAGGATAAATGGTAGAGCAGAAAGAACAAACAAGGAAAATCAAGAAGATTGCACTCTGTTACAATCATTTCGTTTCGTTCCACGTTCAACGTATGCCGATTAGATCAACGATCGCTAGAAATCATTGTCACAGTGGTGTAATTTTGAAAAAAGGCGGCTAAAAACATACATGCGCGTGCAAATGCTGCAAGATTCATTCGCTGATACATTCTTCTATCTATTGCTAGATATCTGCCATGCAAAAGATCCTGAATTTTAGAATAATCGTTTATTTTAAGAGCGTATTTACCGATGTACGCACACAATACATACATCATGCGTGGCTTGCAGAAAGCCGTTTTTGCCGCAAAAACGGTCGACGACGACGATTTAAACTTCAAGATACAGCATTCGTTGACAGGCGACAGGCGATTGATACATTTTACAACACCTTCTACGACTCAAAGTTGGACCGGATATTTTAATTCAGAATTTGAACCCAACACAGCTGTGCAATGGCACGCGACTGATTATTAAACAATTGCTACAAAAACCTTACCCAACATTTGTAAGATCATTTAAAAAAAAATAACCTTGATGAGTTCTTAAATAATTAAAGTGTGCGATTTAATAAAGACTCGATAATGACTCATGCATATACTCAAAATTTTATTTATTGAAAATCGACCAGAAAAAGTCTGGCGAATGATTTATAAATGAGTCAAAACTGATTAGAAGGAAGAGATAAAAACGAGGACTCTCGACTATGGTATAATTTTTTCTTGACAAAAGTATCATTTATGAACAGAAAATGAGCGCATATATACTTAATCAGGCCGAGGACTTGAAAAAACTCAAATGTGAGAAAAAATTCCCGTGCCGTTATGGTCCAATGTTTTTCGCAGACGTCCCAAATGAATTTAAAAGACATTGCATCCGCAATGACAATCAATACTTTTAATTGCTCTTCGAAACTATTATTGATTTTTCTATTTCATTTTCCTACTCTTCGGTCAAAAATATATATACTGTCGGGTCAAATTTTTAATCGACCAAGCGTATAGCAGAAAAATAATCTTCAGTAAATTCTAAGAAAATATCTTCAAGAAACCATAGGTCTTAAAACAATTCCTAGGTCCCGCCTAGCGAGCTCAAAATTATAGCTCAGCGGCTAGTGTGCGCGACCGTTGTGCAAGAGGTCGTAGGTTCGATCCCGCTTCGGAACATCGAATGAAAAGTTTTTTCCTTGAATAAAATTTTTCTTTGAATGAATAAACTTTACACCCGGTGACCCCTCTCTGCTGTTGGCGCCAGCTTTGTAGTAATTAGCCATGCAAAAGCTTCTCAAACTGCCGTTCGGATTCGGCGTTAAACTGTAGGTACCTTTCTCTTGTGCAAAAATTATAAGCGCACAAGCCAAGAGATTGAGAGACCCTTTGGGGCTGTGTCATGCCATTTTACAATCCCATATAAATGACTTCTTAGAACGAGCATTTGCAAGTGTATACAAACTTCGGCGCACAAGAAATATTCTTTGGATTCACACTTTTCACGCAGTTCTTTCTAATATTGCAAACGCTTACGAAAATATTTTCCCTTCTACCACTGTTTAGTATTCCTACGAAGATATGCTCATTTCCCCACGATTTATGAAAATTCTTTCATCATATTAACATAGTTCTGTTTCTTACCTTCGCAGCGAAAACAATTTGGATATCTCAAACATTTTCATGATAGGTACAATTGTATTATCCCCTTCCCTTATGGAAACTTGAATAGTTGCACAGGAATACAGACACAGACCCGTTGTGGCGATGTTAAAACGCCAACTGCCGGCAAACGACTAAAGTTTGAGCCCAGGAATGTCTTGCGCCAAACAGAATGGCAGAAAAATGGCCCAAGACGATTGCATAAACCTGGAATTTGGGCGATTGGACATTGCACATACGCCATGTTGGACGTTGGCGACTTCCTCTTTTCGGCTGGCGATTGCGTGTTGCATTAAATATGCATTAAAAATACTTAAAAATGCAACGAAATAACAAGCACAATAAGACTTATGACACAATAGCACGCACACTGACACACAGACAATCGGCGAGACTCGATGAAGTTGTGTCTAACACCTTTAACAACCTCAATAGCTGTTTGGCCCTCTCTAATCGCCTTTGCCATTTCTTGGGGTGGCTTTTGACCTTTTTGAGTGCCAATTTAATTTGCATAATTACGGTTGAAGACTGCCCGCTCTTTTGTCTGTGCTGTGGTTTTGTTGTTCCACCAGCTATTTTTATCATTGCAAAGGTTTTTCGTGCAAATACCCCGCCATTTTGATTTGATTTTTCTACTTTTTCACTTTATTGTGGTCGATTTTATGCCTTTTAATTATATTTCTTCTGTTATGCTTTATGTTTTTTTTTGCTTATTGTTCTGGGTGTTTGTATTGCATGTACTCATACTTTCATAGTTATTAATTGTTCCGGGGCTATTGTTGATTTTGGGGTCAATGCTTTGCCACTCGGCAGGGTATGAACTTTTTGGCGTGGCGACTGGGATACTATTGGACGTACTTAAAATTGTGTGGGCATTTCGAAAAGAGAAGGAACGGGAGTGGAAAGTTTATTGAGGAGGCTTGTCTGGGTGTGATAGTGGTAGGGTGATGGTGAAGTTTGAAAATCCATGTAATGGAATCAAACCGAATCGAGAACTGCTCACCGAAAATAAGGAAGCAAAAATCGAGCTGGAAAACAAAAACATATCAAAATTTAAAAATTTTGTATCAAGTGTTAAATAAGCTCAACGAAACTTATATGAAAAGGTCCAGCACTGCGTATGAGTGATACAAAAAATTCAAGAGAAAACGATAAAAATAGAAGCGTGATTGTCTGAGGCATTTTTTGATTAAATCAATTGCAGAATAGTAAGAAATAAGTAAAATTAAGAAGAAAAAAAGGTTGAACGTAAGGTTTCTTTTTGAAAATTAATAAGTCAACGCAACGGATCGGCTAAAAACCTTTCCTCCGGTGTGGTAGCAAGATTTAAGAGGCCAATCACCCGACTCAAAGCGGACCAAAACATTTTACAGTACGCATTTTTTAGTTTTGGTCCTTCGAGCAAGGCAACTTCGTCTTCGGACACCTTTCAAAACCTTCGATCAAAGCTTTTTTTTTGCTGGGAGCTGAAACATATCCTCAAACCATTCAATCTGGGATACTACCAGGTGCCAGATATAAATTGTTCTAAATAATCAAACTTAATTTAAATATGAGACCTAAAGAGAATATAACACATATCGTTTCTGGTAGGGACCGTGATGGTTTACTGACTTATTGACAGACAAGCAGCACAATGACTTCTTTGAAGTTGCAGATGTGAGGATAGGAAGGAAACGTTGAAAAACTTTCTCTTTCTCTTAGAGTAGAAGTAGATCGGAGATCTGCTAGAGTGCCGGTTTTCTTGACTACAAGTGCACTCGCTGTAAAGCGTACGCGATGTGTCTGACACCCAAAATATGCAGTCAAATCAAACACACTCATTGTCGTATTGATATTTCTGTGACTGCTTGTTTTGCATGATCGGGTGTTAAATTGGTTGCGTCTTCTTTGACTGCGGTTTCGGTTGTTGTTTTCGTCATAGCGTGGCAGTCGTACGATCTCATGAAACACCCTACAAATTCATAGGTTAGGTTGAGATGGCTAGGGACAATAAAGTGTCCCTACACTTAGACCCAGATAGGCCCATTGCGATGCCATATACGTATTACCTTTTCAGCCAGGAGGGATTTCTCCCGATACACTGTGGGCCAGAAATCATATTTTTTGGTCAAAACTCTGGCATTTCTATATTTGACTAGCTAGGAAGCTGCAATTTTGTATATCGAAAATATAAAAACAGTTTCCTAGACTTGACTATTATATTTCCATTTTTTGGAGCAATTTAAAAAAAAATCAGCTTTCAAATGCTGCCATTTTGCCGTTTCCATTGAAAAAACATAACTTTGTTGATATTCACCGTAAGCAAAAACATCTAATTCTCTGATTTTGTTGATTTGTATCTGGCTGAAAGTTTTGTAAAATGAATGATGCTTTGACGTGCCTGTGGTTTTGCTGGGGAACTCGGCACTTAAATTTTCGGCAAGCCTAATGAAGCCATACCCTTTCTGTGTTTCGGCACAGGGCGACTCAAAAACAATTAAGCCCTGTCCCAGGCAAGAAGAGTAATGGAAAATACTTTTGGACGATTAAATACCCGCTTTCGCAGAATAGACAAGAGATTGGACAATCGGTGCCTGCTTCATTTTGCAAAATTTTTTGAACTGACCAAATAGGGTCATTTCGGGTTCTTGGGAAGAACTGCAAGTGCACAACACGAGCACACCATTTCCGCCAATGATAGTCCTTCAGAATTAATACGACGCGCCATTTCATCGTACCTTAAGTGTTAACAACACAAAATAGAGCTAAAACCAGGGATTAATACCGAAACCGGAACGTTAACCGAAATAAACCGTTTCAAATCACGTACCGAAACTGGAACCGATACAAATTATTTTTTGAGAACCGAATCCCGTTCACCGTTATTATTGGAACCGATAGAACCGGATCGAAACCAAAACGTTTGTACCGGTACCGTTTTGTTTTTTTTTTTAATTTTGCAGAGCGCATCGTAATTTTGATCAGGTGTTTGTAACGCAAAGAAGGACTCTTAAGACGTCCTAACACGATTTTAGACTTTCTTGCCACTTAAAAGACTTAAAATTCAAGCAACTCTTTGTTAAATATAGTCATCCGATTTTGACAAGACTTTTTAGAATTGTGTAAAAGTATATAAAAGTCAAAGTGAATGTTAGCAGGTTTGATTATAGTTCAATAATCAACCAGAAAATTCAACAGAGAATACATATGAGCATGAACATTAGCTATGGCTGTGTAGACGGCCGTTTCGGCTGCCGCCATGGCAAAACCTTCGTCAGTACACTTTCAGTTGCTGTCACACCAACAAGCCATTTAGGGTAACCATCAGGCCGGCAAATAGGTTCAGCATTACCATAAACTGTGCTGGAAATGTCAGCCGTTCGGTAGGCGATTTTGGGACAGCCATCGGTCATCACATTTCTGTTTACCATCCGGCAGTCAGCTAAGGGTAACGAATGGCCTTTCCGATCCGCAAAGCAGTACCAGAGCTTGTCAGCCATCCACCAGGCAATTTCAGGCAGCCATCTGCTTTCGTTAACCGTCCGGCAGTCTGTTTGGGATAACCGTACGCCCGGCAGATCCGCACACAGCCCCAAAGAACCAAGACGAGCTATCTCCTTCTCAATCTTTTGGCTAGTGTGTTTTTATTTTCGCCATTTCTTTATCGATCCCGAGGCGGGATCGAACCTACGACCTTTTGCACAGCTGGCAGAGACACTACCCGCTGCACCACACCAGGCCACAATAAGTACATCCAGATAATTCCTCTTTCTGACTCCTTTATATCTTTTATCAGTGATTTTCCAAAGATTCGGTATTGTGGAGCAATCGATCATATAGTTGGGAAGCCCGCCAACAGCACCGTCATCCGAATATATTGGTACTTAAAATAAAATACAGCACAGCAGTCATTAACCCTACCCACTGCATCACAACCGGCCACGACTAACAGAGATAGTACATGAAATGTCAGCCGTCTGCCTTCGGCTAGAACATTCACTATTGATATATAGCACATTTTGTTCGGTTTATAAACTTAGCAGAAGTGCCGTAGAGCTAAAGCATTTCACTAATAAACAAACAGACCCGAGTTCAAATCCCAGCAGAGGTATGATAATCGAAATATTAAAAAAAAACCAATTAGATACAGCACAAACAAAACACATTTAAAAGAAGTAGTAAATTATGTTGCGCGTTATTCTATGGAAGACTACAAACGTTAATGGAATTTAGAAATCAACCAATCTTTCATATTTCATTCTGTTGGTTGATAATACCGACTGACCGATGCGTGGTCTATACCCCCCGCCGTATGGCGAGCCCAAACAGCCTGCCATACGGCTAGTCACTTTTACCGACTGCCCGGAACCAGCTTCCGAATTTGATGACATCGCATATAAAATCTGGTATGGGAGCTGGTATGACGGGGGACGGGGGCAGTCAGGAATCAGTCGACATTCTTCAGTCGGCCGGCGACAAAAAAATACTACTGGGTAGTTTTTCGACCGATCGTTCCTATGAGAGCTGTATGCTATAGTCATCCAATTTTGAACAAAATGTGTAGAATTGTGGGGGGAGTATTTAAATCAAATATATGCTCGTTTTAAGGACATTTCCATTTAAAACAAAAAAGTTTTTCTAACTAAAACTACTTTACAGATTCTTTACAGATTCTTCTATGACAGCTATCCTATATAGATGTCCGACTTCGACCAAATTTGGTGAAATCATGGTAAAGCATAGTAACCTAAAGCTAAGTTCACATGGGCAAATAAATTTACACAAACTCATGGCTGAGTTTGTCGGATTTGTGTCTGAATTTGTCTAGGTGTTCACACGCACGCCAACTCTTTACTGAAATTCCGCGCATGCCTTCTCCATGCGCGGCAGCCATGCGCTTGAGCTCCTTCGTCTTATCATTTTCGCCCTGCTTTTCCAAACTTTTCCGCCATGAGTTGAAAAATATGAGAATTTGTATACTCTGTACCAAAGGTACTCAGAGTATATTAAGTTTGTGCAAAAGTATGTAATAGGCAGAAGGAATTATCTCCGACCCTATAAAGTATATATATTCTTGATCAGCATCAACAACCGAGTCGATCTAGCCATGTCCGTCTGTCCGTCTGTCTGTCCGTCCGTCTGTCCGTCCGTCTGTCCGTATGAACAATCAGATCTCGGAGATGGTAAGAGATTGAGGTTTGACATGTATGGGAGATATGACTTGCAGGCAGACCAAGTTTATTCTCAATTTTTGCCACGTCTCCTCCCGCCACCGGAAATTGGAAAAAACGTCATATCTCCCACAGTTCTAAAGATAGAAGGTTCGTTCATTCTGGACATATTTAGCAATCGGGATTCTTTACTAATCCGCCAAAGGAATGGTAAAGATCGGATGAACGATAGTCGAGTTATGTATATGGAAAACAAAAAATTATGGGCAGCACCGGTCGCAACGGTGATGGGCTGCACTTCACAGGTACAGAGTTACTTGTTTTTTTTTTTGGTTATTACTGATGACACTAGTGTTACTGTAAGAATGTCAAAAAAAATCACAAAATTCACCCATGGCTAATGGCATCATTTTTAAGAAATGGAGAAACGTATGGCAGAAAGGATATCACTTCCTTCATTTCTTATCAGTTCAAGGAAATTATAGAAATGATTCCAGTGGAAAAGGGGCTATAAAATAGCTATAAGTATTCTAAATCATTTCCGACCATCGTTTTAACCAGTTTCCCAAAAAAAAGTGACTTTTTTCCAAAATTTCGGCCTGCTGGGTCTGTGGAATGGGTCGCAATGGAACAATTGCAAGCTCGATAAAATACCGAGCGATCGCACTTAAGGATCTACCGCATTACGTAAACCTCTTGGCGATATTGATATAAGAGTCTAACGCTTGACCACCTGAGTAAATGTATACGTTCGCTTCTACAATCCTGGGATTACTAAAGTATTTGCTATCTTTGTTGTTCTTGTTATGTCAAAAAAGTGAGCGACAAGATTAAAAGAAATGGGCTACACAAGTGGAGCAGGTATCTTTGGCACCATATGACCGAAGCACAAATATGCCACGAGTAGAGTAAAGACTGCATACATTTTGTTGCAGTGATTGGTACACTCGGGTGTGAAAAGTATGAAGTATTTATGCAGCGCACAAGTAGTTTCAGTGCAATGCTCCAGATCTCTAACGTAGATGCGGGTCAAACCCATCTTCTTAACCTTTCGGAGACATCCGAGATAGACTCTAAAAACTCTGTTCACACCATGATTAGGTACTGAACCCCTCGGGAGTAATACAGTTTAACAGGGAATATATATAAAATCTCAATTGGTGCATGCGGCCTAAATGGGAAAATGACGTGTGAGTCTCCGCCATCGCAACCTAACCTAAGCTTCTTTATAGTTGACGTCAGCCCCCAGAGGTCGACTGATTTTATGTTGTTGGTTATAGTGCTTACCTGCCAGACAGTATGGGCTTACCAAACATTTTTAGATTGAATTTTTCCTCAACTTTTTTTTGGCATAACCCTCAACTCGTATTGCCCTTTACACGCGAAACCTTACTCACCCAATCTCTCCCAAAATTTTTGTTAACTTTTGGTCTAAAAACTGCAAGCGGAATGAAGGCTTAAAAATAAGCACTGGAATGAACAACTTTTACCTCAAGTGTAGCTGCCCGTATGGGCTTTTATTTTTAAAAATAGAAATAAATATGCCAAAGTAAAAAGTTTCTTTTTTAGTTGTTTGCAAAATGGCAACGTGGTGCTATGAAGAGCGGCAACGCGTGTTATTGCGTTGTATGGCCTTGCGGCAAAAAAACAAGCGTAAAATGCAATAAATAACAAGCTATTAATGCCAGAAAATCCTTGCACACGCACAGAGGGTTTTTGCAACAGGGAAGACAAAGGCCAAGGCCAATCGAAATGTCGTTGTGCAGTCGGCAGGCAAAAAACTTTTGTTCTCCACTTTCCATTTTCGACCGCAAAAGTTAACATTGCTAATTACGAACAAAATGGAAAGTTACAGAAGACCCACCTGTACTCCTTGGCTTCGTCTATTGACGTTTCATGGCACGCCTGAATCTTTTGTATCAGACGATGGAGAAATGAATTTTGAAATGTTTGTGGCAAATAATAATTGTGAAACATTTGAAACACGTTCGCACGGCTCTGAGGCAAAAAGTTGACTAAAGAATTGTGTGGCCCTGCTTTATCGATATTATATGCGCTTTAAATTGTGTTGGACATCGTGCATATTTTATGCATGCATTTGCCATATGAAAGCTTTGACTTGTGACTTCTGACGTGTCTCGTGTCTCATCTACCACTTTTTTTGTCGTTTTTTGGGTCAGCCAACAGCTGCCACATGCAAATGATTCAAGGCGAGAGAGCAGGTGAGGTGCGAAACATTAAGCCCGGCAGTGAGAGTTGCGATGGGTAGTCAAACAGATTCTAGGTGGAAAAACAGCCAGAATAAAACGCCACATGCAAAAATGAGGCTCATAAAAGTTCAAAGAGAAAAAACCAAGTCAATGAAGAGGTAAAAGGTTTCCAGAAGGTGGTTTTTAGCAATTTGGCTTGAAAGGAGGAAGGAAAAGTGTTTTAAGGGGAGCCAAAACAAAAAAGCTCCAAAAGTGTCTTAAGTGAACTTTTAGCAACCTTTTGTTTAAGAAATTGAATTTTGAACTTTCACTTTAACTTCAACAAAATAAGATTGAGATGTACTAGCTCTGCTTTATCTGCAATCAGAATGTTGTTTGTAAATTGTGGGTATAAGACAGCGATGTTCAAGAAGTGCGAGGCCAAAAAGTGAGAGTGTGTTGGTGTGCGATATTAAAGCGACACAGCCCAGCTTTGAACTGCCCTGCTCGACGTATGGGCATCGAATGCAAGCAAAGAGAGCGCTGCTTACGCTCAAATGCCCGACTTCGGCATGCGGATTGCACTCGGCCCCTGGGGGCCATGGAGGAACATCGCTGGTATAAAAGGTTTCAAATTGCAAAAATTCTGTAGTATTCGAGCTGGCAAATTATCGATGGCACTATCGATATATCGAATCTTTGTCACTATCGAATTTTTCTTTTTACACTATTGATAGTTTTTTACGAGTTTTCAAGAAGCAGGGATTCCGTACCCCTTCTTACATCTAACTAACCAAAGTATATTCATCAGAAAGCCACCCGACCTATTAACTTTAGAGCCGCCACCACCAATCTCAAAGCAAATACCATCGATCCAGAATTTATTTAAATTCTTAAAGCCAAACATTGATAGTGAAGAGCACTCTCAATAAAATGTCTAATTTGAAACTGGAGTTAAATAGGTAGTAAGTAAGATATCACAAAGCTCTGTTGATACTATCGATAGTATCGAATCTTTTTTCTAAAACTATCGAAAAAACCGAATGGCCCAACTATCGATAGTTTGCCAGCACTACGTAGTATAGTAGGCATTGGGTAGCGCCTCAATTCTCAATGCTTGATTAAATTAAGTCGGTTATAAATCAGGTTATATATAGGCTGTCGGCGCTGTTCCGAATTCCCTTTCGGTTGTAATGTAAGCGTTGGTTTTTCTAGTTTAAAGTTCACAATTTTATACGAAAAGTAAGAGAAATGACTGTGTTTACTAGATCAGGTCGATTCCTTTTGTCGATGGCATTGACCAATCGGTTTTCTCGGTCCAGTAACCGAAGATATGTTTGTCATCCTCCATATAAATTTTTAAATTTTTGATTAGAAAAGCCAACGTTTACACGAAAACCGAAAAGGAATTCGGAAAAGGGCCTTATAGTTTAGTGTTTACAATCTTTTGCTTCATTTTTGGTTTCAGCTGTGAGTAGATCAGAAGTTTTTCCTTATTTTATTTATCCTGCAATTGATAAAATCAAGAAACTCCTCAGTCCATCTAATTTTCTTTTTTATAATTCAGAAAAAAAAATATCTCTGCATAATATATGCTCCAAATTTTTTCTCTATTCAAAATCTATTTTGCAATTGATTTTCTCTGCTCATTATCCTCCATTAGTGATTTCAATAAGCAAAACACAATGCAAATGTCGCGTATTTCCGCTTTATTTTGCATGTGATCATTACAAAATTTCTTGTATCCAGGACGTTTTTTTGTTAGCTAAATTGAAATCGGCGTTTTGAAAGCTGACCATTTCTTACACGTTTCTTTAATTATCGCAGTTTTACCGAACGTTTCAATTATCATCTATTAAGCTTGGGTCACCGACTTATTCGCATTGAAGCGAAAAATGAAGACTTCACGCCAAATAAACTATCAATTTGTATGTGGCATCGGGAAAAGCTGGAGAGATCTCAAAGCAACGGCTAAAAACCAAAAAATTTTGCCGGAGCTCGCGGGTTCGAACTAAAATTTATCAATGGTTAAGGTTCGGAAATTTGAGGTTCGAGGTTTTTTGGCGAAGGTTTTGGTTCGAGCCTTGGTTCAGCCCATGCTTTACACAGTGTTAATAGAAAATAGGTATGAGTGGGGCTAGCACTCACGGGGCCTTGATGTGAATCCTGTTGTGTGCGATAGGCTCCGCCTTTCACATAATTGTGGTTGTGTGTTACTACATATACTCGATACTCAAAACTCGATACTCAGTAATCGATAATAGTACTCCATAGTATTTACTCGACACGACATACTCGACGCGATGCCAAGTACCCGATACTCAGTACTCGAAACTAAGTACTCGATACTAAGTACTCTATACTAAGTACTCGATTCTAAGAACTTTATACTAAGTACTCGATACTAAGTACTCGATACTCAGTACTCGATTAGGCAGTATTCGCGCCTTAGTGCTTGATACTAAGTACTCAATACCAAGTACTCGATACACAGTATTTCGATTCTAAGACCTCAATACTTAGTACTCATTACTAAGTACTCGATACTTTGTATTTGGTACTTAGCAACCGATGCTAAGTACTCGATACTAAGTACTCGATACCAAGTAGTCGATACCAAGTACTCGATAATCTGCATTTGATACTGAGTGTAAAGTAAAAGTAAAATTAGCTTGTAAAGATGACACAGCCCCAAAGGTCCAAAGCCGAGCCTCTCTCAATCTCTTGGCTTGGCTTGTGATACTGAGTGTACTCGTCTATAAGTACACGGTACCCTATAATCGATACTCGATACTCTATACTCGATACTCTATACTCGATACTCTATACTCGATACTCTATACACGATACTCTATACTTGACACTCTATACTCGATACTCTATGTTCGATACTCTATACTCGATACTCAATACTCAGTACTCAATTCATAGTACTCAATTCATAGTACTCAATTCATAGTACTCCCACCCCCCTAAGCGACTACTTAAAGCCCTAAACAACAACACCACAAAATATTTAAGTCAACGTGACGCGTGACGCTTTTTTTTATGGCTTCACAGCCCCCAAGGCAAAAGCCGAGCTCCTCTCAATCGGATGCGATTTGTAGATCACATGGGAATATTCAAAATATAATTTACCGTTTAGTTCGATTTCATTTCGTAGTCTGAAAAATATTACTATTGGCTATTGGGGATATTATAAGTAATTCTGAGCGTTAGTCACGATTTTTTTATTAAACTTTTCTGACGATTTTAAGACTCAGTTGCCCAAAACCGACTAGATAACAGAAGAAGCCGCTAAGCAGTAGGTACAGAACCGAAACTGTAGGTTCGGAACAGGTTCAGGCTCAGATTTTATTATTTATGAGGTTCGGTTCAAGGTTCGGTTCACAGTAAATTAATAGTCGAAATTCCGTGTTCGAACCGGTTAGGTTAAAAGACGGCTTGCAGCCCTGCTAAAAGCAGAGTTCGCTGGAAGAAAGGAGTAGTTTATACCCTATGTCCGTTTCGGGAGTGGAACTAGAAGAAGACGAAACTGAAACAAGATTTAACAAGATCAAAACAAAATTCTTTTTCAGAATTTACATCTAGGGTATCTACTTAAATTTCGATAGACTTACATCGTTAATTGGCACAAACTCAATATTGAGCTTCCCATTTTCCGTTTTTATACTCTGTACCAGAGGTACACAGAGTATATTCAGTTTGTGCAAGTGTATGTAACAGCCAGAAAGAAGCATCTCCGACCCCATAAGGAACATATACGATATCTTGATCAGCATCAACAGCCGAGTCGATTTTCAATTTAGGACACGCCCCCTACCGCCTTCGCAATATCGAAAAAGCGTCATATCTCCCTCAGTTTTATAGATAGGAGGTCTGTTCCTTCGGGACATAGTAATCAGGATTATTTATCGATGAGCCAAAGAATGGTAAGGATCGGATTAACTATTGTCGTGTTATATGAAAAACATACAATTTTGTGGGTAGCACCGGCCGCAACGACGATGCACAGTGGTCCCAAATTCCTAAAGGCTTGCCAATAGCCGATAAACGTATTTGATTTGGCTGAAAGCTTGTACTCGGGTGCTTTCGGGGTCGCTGATTACGAATACGAAGTCAAAATGTAGAAAAAGAAAATTTCGGATCCAAATATGGCGGACAATTTCTGCAAAAACGCATTTGATTTGGCTTAAATTATTTACTCGGGGGTTTTTAGAGTTGCTGAATACGAACTGGAAGTAACATTTCAGTAGAAATACTTGAATTAAATACTTTGAAACTCGATATTAAAAGAAAACATAACTACTGTTTTCTCATTTCCATTTACAAGCCCTTTATTTCCAATAAATTTTCTTAATTTTGCAAAAGTTTCTACATTTGAGACCATAGCATTAAAAAGTCTCACCATTTCACATTTTTGTCTGAAAATGAAACTTTCGGCTAGGTTTTTTCTTTTTAAATATCTTTACAACTTTTTAATCGGAGCAAAAACAACAAAGTTATGCGAGTTTTAGTGGAGGCAGCTTCGGAAAACCCCGTTTATCGATATCTCGATAACTATTCGACAGATTTTTTTCATCTCGATTTTCGTGCTCAGCGGGCCAAAGAACTTAAGGAAAAGTGAATTTGAATAATCGCAACAATTACAAAAAACTGCAAGAAATTCAGACATTACCGGAGAAAAATCATCACCGCGACTGAATTTGCAGCTAATTTTTGGATATGTTTTGAAGAAGTGTTGTATAAGCCATTTCTATTTTGTTTGAGAGTGGGATCTGATGGGACTTTTGACTCATTGCTTTTTCTAACACGATCTTTCAGAATGACTCACTATTTCATGCATTAATAATAGTTTTGAGCCATACATTCAAATTCTACGTACTTTCTGGAAGAGAATTCGTTTTGTAGAATCCAAATTGGTTAACTTTTCGAGATTCTGTACGCTTCTGAACGATGTGTTATGTTCGATGCGTGACGAGTAATCGATGAGGCACGCTCGACGATCACGAACGGAGTTCATTCCTAAGCCAGGTAGGGACACTTTCCCCTTATAAACGGTTACAATACAAACTAGATGTTCCACTAAAAATATTGCAACCATTAGAAGTCACAAAAAAAAGTCTTTTTTTTCGACTTTTGGCCATCTTTTTGGGATCTCAATCTAACCTTTGTATTTGTAGTTGGATTCATGTGAGCGCACGACTGCCACGCTATGACGAAAACTACAACCGACTCCGCAGTCAAAGCAGATTCACAGAAATATCAATACGACAGGCACATTTGCAGAACTCCGATCTACTTCTACTCTAAGCGGGTCAGTCTCAGAGACCGTTTTTACCGTTTCCTTCCTATCTTCACATCTGCCACTCCAATAAGTCAGTGGACCATCAGGGTCCCTACCAGAAGCGATGTGCTATATTCTGTTTAGGTCTCATATGTAAATTAAGTTTGTATATTTAGAACTGTATCTGGAATTTCATTTACGAAAGTATCCAATGACTTCAGGTGCGCGATTAAATAGGAGGTGCAGACTAACTGGCCCAAAAACACGACATCTGCCAAAACTTTATATTTGAGTTTTATTATCATGAACAAGGGGTGCTAAGCGGATGATGAAAATTGAACGGTCCGGAATTTGCAAAATTCGCATGTGTTCTACAAAAAGAACTTTCGACCCAATAACGACTCAAATCTGTAGTTTTAAGGTCAGAGCCGATTTGTAGAACACATGAGGTAAGTGTGGACTATGAAGAAAATTTAATAGTAAACAAGTAAAGGGGAAGAATAGGTTGAATGGTTTAAAAAATTGCAAAATTCTCTCAATTTTCCTATGAGTTTTGACTACTATGAAGACACCCTCGTGGTAGAAGTCGAATTTTATAATGAGTTTAGATTATCATGAAGATTTGATTGATTTCAATTGTAAAATCTGACTACTAAAGACTGGAAGGAGGGGTCAGCGATTTGGGCTGAAAAGTTTCTACTGGCAGCTGTCGTCTTAACAAGAACTGGCAGAGAGCTGAGAGCTCATGTAAATATAAATGTGTCAACACATGGTCAACTTCTTCTTGCTAACTCACTTACTGCAATTGGCTGAAATTCTGTCGACTCTCCCGACACCTTTGTTTTATGAGTATGTTTCATGATATACATGTTTTATGATATATGCAAAAAAAGACATACTTATGAGTCATAAGTTATGACAAATGTAAAATGAGACTAAGTTTTAACTAAAGTTAGTGCAATCGTTTTTGTAATTCCTTTAAAGTTTATTTAAATTGAAAAACTTTCTATTTGGTATTAAAACTTTTCAATCCTTCCATAATTGGTTTTAAAATCCGTATAAAAAAAATATTTTTGCATTGCCAATATTTCCGCTTGGTTTATGCTTTCGTCCTTTTCAGCAGTTGCTGAACTGCATTCAATTCGCTCGTTAAGCGGCAAGCTCAAAATGATTTCAATCATATAGAAAAAACATATTTTTTCCTTCCCCTCAACATTATGGCATGCAGACTAGCGCGAATGGCGTTGACATGTGCCCAAAAGGTTTCGTCTCTCTTTTGGTGGGTTTGAGGCACTATCGGAAGCAGTGGCATTAAAAACCGCTAAATCATCCGCTACCGCTGCCAATAAGTATGCAATATTCTTTTTGAGCTGTGTTTGTCTGGCTGTCAGACATTGTCCGGGAGCGAAGGAGGTAGGAGTGAGGGTACCGCTTGAGAAACCAAACAAAAAAGTCAAACAAAAGCGACGAACGCATATCAATGCAATTTGAGGATGTCTGTGTACTTTTGTATGTGTGTGTGTGTGTGTGTGTGCACATATTCCTTTTGATTGAATTTCAATTTGATTGCATTTCTAGTTTGCTTTTTTTTTTCTTTGAGATTGCTGATGGGCGGAGTGAGAGGGAATGTTAGTTGGGGATAGTTTCTGGTTTTGGTTGATGTAGCTCATTTTGTTTGTCAACCAAGGGGAGGAATAATTGTAGGGCGGACATGAAGGCAGGGCCAATCAATTTTGATGAATTAAGCTAATGGAAATAAAATAAATGTAAATGTTTAGAAAATTAAGAAAGCTTTAGAGAATTATTAGGTCGAACTATTGTAGTACCAATGAATTGATTAAGAATTGGAATTAAAATTAAGTATTTAATAAGCTGTATTTTCACTGGTCTGAGTCCTTACACATAAAAAGAAAAAGTTTAATATCAATTTGATATGGGCTGGTCAATTTGATATTTTGTCCAACATTATTATTTTCATATCATTTCTAAACTATAACATGTCATTTTGATAAAAAGAAAGGGAAGTATAGAAATTGTAAAGAAGGAAAGAGACAAATAGTGTTACATTTCGAAACTTAAGCAACTTACGCGTGCCAGATGGTGGTGTACGATAAGACGCTTTGCAATTCATGCAAAGGGTCCTGAGTTTGATCCCCAGTCAAGGAGGTAAGTAAACAAATATAATAAAAATTAGAAATTAGTTGTTTTTGTGTTTCTATAAAATCATAAATAATACTAAGCATAGAATACAGTGTGTAGTGTGGGTTTCCAAAATTATTTTTATTGGTTCAAATTCTATATACAGGGTGGCTGATGAAAGTTGCTACCAAAAAAAATTTGAATAACTTTTTTTCTATTTGATGAATCTAATCTTTAAATTTATGGAAAATGGATAACTGGGACACTGAAACAAGAATTTTAATTGCTTCATCACTCTGCATTGTCGGGCCCTACATCATCACAATACACCACCCACTTCTCCCCTCTCCTTTTGTTGTCATAAATTAAACATTTTTTGATAATTTTATTTTTTACTTACCCTGACTGGGACTCGAACTCGGGAACTCGAATGACGCACTCACTGACAGCACCGCTCAGCCAACTCCACCATTATAAATTGACGGGAGACAATCCCGATTCCGATCGATATCAACCCTGCTCGTACATAAAATTTTAATCCCGTTGCTTGATCCCGAGTCGTTCCTTTTTTGGCATAAAATTTTCACTCCATTTTTTCGGTGTAAAAACTTAAATTTCTGGTAAAAATGGTTTACATTGCTCAAGCGTTTCTTTGAATCTTCTTCTGCCCATGTCCACTGTCCTCGAAGGTTTAATTTTCAATTATTAGAGACAAGTTATTTCTAACTTGTGCGTAGACTGCTGGTGGAGTAGTGGGTTTAATAAATGTTAGAAGTGTTGTTTTCCGCCAATGTCCTGGAATTAGAGGAGATCAGTACCTCTCGCTCTATTATCTCCTGCCTGTAACGCATGCCAGGGTTGTCGAAACTGTTCGAGGAACTGCGGCTTCGCTGCATGTTCAGATGACTGCCACCACTCATGAAGTGAGCAAAGTGTCGAGCATCCGGCAAATTTGCCAACATGGACCAGGATGGTGGTTGTTCACTTAATCTTTGGCGAAAATTGGATAGAGCTCGCTCAGTTTCATAGCTGGATTGGATTTGAAACTCCTCCAGAGAACGAAATTGGCGTGGAGTAGGCGGACATATATATCTACGCCATTTCACTATATTCACTTCCAACCAACGCTTGACATACCAGAGTTTTTTCCAGAAAAGCAATAGCAAAATGCACACCCAAACAAATATCGCATGATCTGTGGCATTAAATATCAATAGAAATGATACAAATCTCAGGAAATGCTGATATCCTCGTCGAAAGCAATCATAGCGCCACAACCAGCTCCCAATCTCCCGAAATCTCTTTCGAACCATAAAAGCACCACCTCCTACCAAAATGATGGCCGTTATGGTGGTATGTCGCTCGAGTAATAGCAAAATATTTGATTTAAGGGGACTGAATCTCAGCAAGCGTCGATCTCCGTAAAAAATAAGGGCCACGCAGACTAACACCACAGCCGTCACATAGCCACCCAGAAGCGCCGTCGTTACATAAAACGAACTTAAGGACTCGCCCAGATAAGGCGCAGTTAACCATAAAACGCCACCCAATATAAATAGAACCGATTTCGAATAATCCACAGGCAACACGCTTAAGGTCAAATTATAGGCCTGGTTCGTGTGTATGCCATAACAATAATGTCCATAAGCTGGAAGACTTATATAGTGCACGCGCCGTGCCAGAAATTTCGCCTCATAGCATTCCCTGCGCAGATTATGCGCATTATATACCCCTCGAGCTGTCTCCTCCCTATATTGCCTCCAATTCTTCTCCGTGTCCTTGTCCATCTCTAATTTGACATAAGCGCTCTGGAATATGCTCATTATGTTAAAGTTGGGAGAATTTTTGCAGTAAATGTGCACCCGATCTCGCTTATAAAGCATTTGCAGCATAGATTCAGCATACTCTTCGTGCAGCTCCCCAGGATGCAAATAGGTTATCTCCTCCTTATTGAAATCATCTTTGGCTTGGTTGGCTATAAGCCAAGGTAGAGTTAGAAATATTAAAAAATGGGATAGCAGCCACATTGTGCTGATTATTGAATATATTGTTTGATATATACTTTGAAAGGTTAGAGAAAGATTGAGGTATAACTTGTACTACTTATGGCATTAGGATTTGTCGCCTACTATCAGATAGATGCCGGATTTGTTAACAGTAATCGAACCAGGGTATTGACTTAGTTTAATGGTTCACGGTTAGTTTTTACTCGGGAATGTTCGCGATCTTGAGTTAAAAATTTTTCAAATATAAAAATTTGCATAAATTTCGATGACTTCAATTTAAATGAGTACATCAATTTCAGCATTGTCGTTGTGAGCAGGAATTCTATAGATGCTCCAAGCATTATACAAATTCAATAATACTACGGAGATCAATCCAACCGAAAGTAAAAAAAAAGTAATTTAATGTTAAAGAAAAGATATATATTCTGATATATACAACCAGTCTTTACTAACGGCTTCGCTTGTATTTGTATTTGTATATTTTCCAAAATTTGTGGATCACTTATTCCAAATTTTTGGGTGTGTAGCTGTAAGAATGAGTTTGGAGCTAATCGCTGGGATCTAATCATTCGCACTTACAGCCTGTCGATACATTTTCCAGCGTGGCCTTAGATGTTTCAAACCTTTATATTGGGTTAGGTGCAACAAAATAATAGACTTTCTGAAACCTAAAAACTTTGTTGTTGTCTGATCAATACTGTGCGAAAAAGAATCGATATTTTCATGGACTGTTGTAAAAAATGCGTTTAGAGTAAGTAATTAAAGTATTTTGCCTTACAGCCTAAATGACCAAGTTAAGGTTCTATCAATCTCTCCCATAATAGGCTTTTATTTTAGTTTGTTGAATGATTCACAAAAGCAAGAAGCTAAGAACCAACTGTCACAGCCACCAACTCGAAAACGATGAAAATGTAGCCGTCTCTGGCTTGTAAGCCCATCGGTTCGCTTCTTAGTTACTGGCGGGACTCTTCTTGTATCAGTATATTCTGTTCTTATGAGAGCGCTTATACTCAAGTTTGAGCTGGCTGAAAATCGCTATTCAGATGCGATTGTTTCAATACCTCACGATTAAGAAAGCAACCGTTTAAGGACCAAATTCTCAATTTCGAATTAGTCGAATTGACCTGAGTAAATCAAAATTCGAGTGTCTGATGCTGAGTTTAGTGAAGCACAAACTTAGCCGGGTAAAATTAGGTAATGTATATATATTCTTGATCAGCATCAACAGCCGAGTCGATCTAGTCATGTCCGTCTGTCCTTCCGTCTGTCTGTCTGTCCGTCTTTCCGTATGAACAAACAGATCTCAGAGATGGTAAGAGACAGAGGCTTGACATGTATGGGATATATAATACTTATACTTGCAGGCAGATCAAGTTAATTTTCAATTTTTGACACGCCCCCTCCCGCCCCCGCAAATTAGAAAAAACGTCATATCTTTGGGGGCGATTTTCAATATAAAAGTGAAATCCGTAAAAAAAAAAGGAAAAGATTCATATTTTTTGGAAATTGTCGTGATCTCGCTATTTTTTTGAGCTGGTCAAAAGAAGTGTTTTGTAGGCCTGGTTAAGAGCTACAAAATAGCTGAAGACAGTAAAGTAAAATTCCAAATAGCTTATGAGATATAGAACAGAACTGAAAAAAAAAACATTTTTTTAATAAAATCAATTCTCCTATGAAAACTTCAGGAGTCTATTTTAAAAAAATACCAAACCAAACCCAGCCAGGTTTTTTCTACTACCATAAGTACCTTTCAATCAGACCAAACCTACAATTAATACCTTTCAAATTTGGTAGGTCTCGTTGGTATCAAAAAAATTTTATTGAAAAATGGTTCACAGTGTTATCAATTATATTGGCGTATTCGAAAAAAACAATTTTTTTAAGGCTATTGGAGAAGAAAATTCAACAAACCCGAGTATTTGTCAAGAGTAAAGTCGAACCAAATTGAACCTTTGGATCACAAACAGTGAACTTTAATTCTCCGGATCCTCAGATTCGTACTGCACCCACTCATTATAAAAAGGTGCGTCGAAAAAAAAACAGTAGGAGTCGAGCTACTTTTTTAAACAACTTTTTCCTGCTGTGCACTCTCTCATTACTTGCCATAGAGTAAGTAATAAAATTTTCCGGCTACAACAGCCACTGATTGGTCATGAAAATTTCATGAATGCTTAAAGACAACTTTGAACAGAAATTTTTTCTTATATCCTGAATAATGATAATTATGTCGTCCGCACCTGACTGCAAAACACTCTGAGGAACAGTATTTATTTATGTAGAATTGTCTCTAAATCTGTGTGACTAAAATCCTCTAAATATTCTAGAACTTTTTTCAAAAGATTATCATTTTAGTGCTTTCCCATTCCAATCGATTTCAGAGCTCGCTGTTCGGCTAGCAGGCTTCTGTTTTCTCAAAAACTTCCGGGAATTACATTTTAATGTATTTACATACATGAAAAATTTCATACATGAATATAGAATAATCAATATTTAAACTAAGGTAAGAATGCAAAATTCGTAATCCAAACAAAAAACAAGAAAGAAATACTCTCAACGAAAGTTAATGCCCAGTGTGTATTTTGCTGCTAAAAGCACAACTGCTGCAGCAAACTTTGTTTTGTTCTATCGTTCATCCGATCTTTACCATTCCTTTGGCAGATCGCTTTATAAGCTTAATTCTAGAAAGTACAAACCATATATTCAAAACTGTGGGAGAAGTAACTTTTTTCCAAACTGCGGGGACGGGAAGGGGCGTGGCCAAAATTGAAAATAAACTTAATCTGCCCGCAAGTAAAAGAAGTTTTTGTCCGATACATGCCAAACCTCTGTCTCTTTTCATCTCTTACCTTTGGTACAGAGTATAAAAAATACGAAGTTCTTGATTCAAGTGTGAGTTTTTCATCCGCAATTCCTGTATTCAAGAGTTATACATTTTAAATTTTCTTGAATATCTTTATAAACAAAACATTAAGTCCAAGATCAAAGTCACCATGCAAATTTCTTAAGGCTAGAGCCAAACAATACCAGGGACAAATATTTATAACTCAGCTATCTGTGCGCCAATCAGAAACCTCACTAAGTTCAATAGTCAAAGTTCTAAGGACAAGGTCTAAAAAAAAGTAGAATTTACATAAACAAAATTAACTCCAAAGATAAACTCACCTTCTGGGCAGAAGTGGAAGATGATTACCAAACAGCCAGAGACGTTTCTCTCCAAACCATTTGTCCATAGACCCGTAAAGCAGCTTTTTAATTTTTATTTGCAATTTATTTTATTTGTATTTTTTTGTTCAAAATAGCGTTTCGTGTTTTCTAGTTCAGTTACATTATTTTGCTTTATGTATTTGTCTAATTTTGTAATTTAATTTATTTTCACACGCGTGACGCGTCCGTTGACTGAGAAATGTTAACAAAGTTTGTTTATATTCCACGTAGTTGGTGTAACGTAGCCGGAATTTTTACTTGCGACGGCATTGAAAACACCAACAACCAGTCGGGACAAGGGGACTGAGGTTTGTTGGGGTGGCGACGGTTGACATTGGCAACCGCTTTATTCCTTGGCTTGGGTTGTCGGCTTTGGGCTTTTGTTGTGTTTAAGTTACTAATAGTGTTGTTGTTGTTGGCGTTGTTTGAGTTTCGCTTTTGTCAATCCGTTGTCATTAAAAACAAACAACAACAGCGGGAAATTGAACAACAAGTTTAGGTTTTGATTTTTGGGAACAATCATTACGGTATTATGAGTGTGAGAAAATTGCGTAAATTGTCATAGAAATGAAAACGAAAGTTTTTTTTATTACAAAATGTTAATGGCTATTTAAATGGGCACGCACACGGATCAATAATTTATTAATCGTTTCGATTAGCTACATAAAGATTATGTGATATGATTAGTTGAGAATAATAAATGAGGCTAATTTGTTATGTCCCTGAAGGTGTAAGTAATGCTCAGATATAATCTGGGATATTGAAAAGGTGTCACTATTGTGGGCCAGATTTATTTTCTGTTACTTGTAACAAAAGATTTACAAATAGCTGTAATTTTTTGTAGATTAATAGTTATTTTAGTTCAGTCACCGAAAAGGGTAATTGGAGTTAAGCTAAATGTATTATTTCGACAACTTCAAGTTACGATTTGTTTTAAGAATATATTTCATTTGTTGTGGTAGCTTCAATTATTTTTATCAACAAATCTAATATAATTTATCGAATATTTTCAATATTGCCTTAGCTAAAAGCTCAAAAAATAAGTTTGGGATATAAAAAGACTGTGTATCGATACAAGCCGGTATGTACCGAAAGGCACCGGAAGGAACAATTTCAAAGGAAATAAGAAAGATTTTTAATTTTAAAAATAGTGGAAGGCAAGTTTGTTAGCCCTTGCAGCTTGTCTTTCCAAATAAGACCACTTTTCGTACCATACTATATAGATGCTATACTATATAAATATGCTAGAGTCATCCGATTTTTACAAAAATGCATAGAGTTGAGTAAAAATATATAAAATAAGTTTATGCCAACCTAAGCGACGTTTCCATTGAAAACAAAAAAGTATTTCTCATAAGACCTAGTTTTTCGTCTGACAAAACTTAGTAGAATTGTGTAAAAGCATACCAAATAAATAAATACCAATATTAAGGACGTTTTCATTGAAAACAAAAAATTTTTTTTAACTAAGACTACTTTTCCGACTCTTTCTTTCTATGACAGCTATTCTATATAGATGTCCGATTTCGACCAAACTTGAAGGAACCATGGAAAAGCTTAGAAAACTTAGATATACGAAGTTTGGAGGTGTTTCCATAGTCATCCGTATCGTTTTTTATACCCTCGCAGAGGGTTTTATAAAATTGTCCGGATGTTTGTAACGCATAGAAGATATTTCTTAGTTTACTATGCCTTTCCATGATTTCAACGAATTTGGTCGAAATCGGACATCTATATAGTATAGCTGTCATAGAAAATAGACTCCGAAAAGTAGTCTTAATTAGAAAAACTCTTTTGTTTTCAATGGAAATGTCCTCAAAATTGGCATGTATTTGTTTTATATGCGCCCACACGATTCTACAAAGTTTGGTCAAAATCGGATGACTAGCATTTAGCTACCATAGGAACGATCGGTCGAAATACTAGTTTTGTGAGAAACATTTTTGTTTTTAAAGGAAACGTTGGCATATATTTATTTTATATATTTTTACACAATTCTACAAAGTTTTGTCAAAATCGGATGACTATAGCATATTGCTGCAGTATGAATGATCGGTCGAAAAAGAAGTTCTAGTGAAAAAACTTGTTTGTTTTAAT
>JAEIFV010001471.1:0-46399 GCA_018904265.1 Lordiphosa collinella
TTGTTTTATTATTTAAATTTGAAGATTGTTATTCTCTGTACCAGAGGTAAATAGATAACTGAAAAATCATCCAAAGGATATGAAAAATGATCATCCCTTGGATGATTTATCAGCTCCGTTGGATGATAAAAGATATTAAAGAAATATCCAGTCCAAATGGTGTTTTTTTTATCTTTTGTTTTCTGTGTACGGAAGATGAAGGCCTAGTCGGGGGTCCATTTACTTTGCTTCGAAACTATGAGAGCATCGTGTAAAGGAGGAATCCTGGATCATGGGCTCCGAAAAGGTCTGCCAAGGCAAGTGAAACCATCAGTTATATACTGCAGATGAATAACTGGCCAACATATTGGAAGTCGCAGACATTGTACTCTGCTTAGAAACTATGAGAGCGAAGTGTAAGGAGAAATCCTGGATCATCAGCTCAAGAAATATCTGCCCAGGCAAGGGAAACTATGCCGGATATAGTTCAGGTGAAGACCTGGCAAGCATATTGGGACATGTACCACATGTAAGGAGAAAAACCTGGATCGTGTGCTCTGGAAAGGTCTGCCAGGGTATGTGAAACTATGCCTCAACTCATATACAGCAGGTTACTACCTGGCCAACAGAGCTGTAATGTAATCAATACTTCCCGTATTTTATTACTTTTCAGTACAATAATCTCGATTATTCAGACAATGCAAAAATAGTTCCTGATAACGATTTTTTTTGTAATCATAATTGTAAATTAGAATTACGATTATTCAATGATTATTTCAAATTGTAATTACTTTTACAATTACTTGAATAATTGTACCTGAAAAGGTGGGTTATTGAGTAATTGTGCTTGAAAAGTTGAATTATTCATACAATTGTAGATGAAAAATATGATTTTT
Source organism: Lordiphosa collinella (assembly GCA_018904265.1). Taxonomy (NCBI): domain Eukaryota; kingdom Metazoa; phylum Arthropoda; class Insecta; order Diptera; family Drosophilidae; genus Lordiphosa; species Lordiphosa collinella. The sequence continues at coordinate 876 of JAEIFV010001471.1, forward strand.
TACTAATCAAGTTTGGAAATCATCAAATTTAATTATTTGCTGATCATGGTATTAAAATCAAACTAAAAATTAAAGTTTTTTAATTAAATTATGACCTTTCCTACTTGCTAAAAAATCTACTTAAGCCAACAATTGGAAAAATACTTAAGCCCTGGTTCTTATGATTCTTAAGAGAGCTATTATATTACTGCAAGTCTGTATAAACATTTTGGACCGTTCGATCTTTTTCCCTATATATTTGCAAATTTCGCAATGTTTTGGACCGTGTAATCTACAGCTTCCATTTACCAACGCCGACATTTCCGGCCCAATTCTTCAATTTAGAAACCTTCCTCAAAGCTTCATCAAAATCGAACATTTTGCAAATTTTGCGGTTCTTGGACCATTTTCAGCCCATATCTTCTACTTGGAAACCTTTCCTGGCAAGGGTCGAACCACTATCCAAAGATTTACCGAAACCGCAAATTTGTTTTAATTTTCGCGGTTTTTAGATAATTTTCTGCAAATTTCTTCTACTTAGAAACCCTCCCGAGCAAGCGTTCAATTCATTCCACAAAGTTTGATAGCAATCGGATGAACGGTATAATTTTGCGAATTTCGCGATTTTTGGACCTTAGAAACCTTCGCTTCCCAGCGTCTAACCATTGACCAAAATTTCATCGCAGTCGGATGAACGGTATAGTTTTTGAATTATCGCGGTTTTTGGACTATTTCCGCCCATTTCTTCAAATCAGAATCCTTCACTTGGAAACCTTCCCGGGCAAGCGTCGATCAATTTCCCAAAGTTTTTGCGAAAACGTAAATTTTGCAATTTTCGCCGTTTTTGGACCGTTTTCCGCAAATTTTTCCGCAATCGGAATTTCGTGGTTTTTGGACCATTTCACAGACATGAGACATAGCCTATGACACTTTCTTGATCGACATGAACTTACTGTGAAAATTCTGACATCGGTCAGCGGCTTAACGCCTAGACAACAACTCACTTTATATTTTATTTTCCACTTTTCAAACAAATTTGAAATTCCATCGAACATCGGTATAAGTCGCTTATGACACCCATTTTAAAATTGATATATCTTAGCAAGGATCTTTCTAAAGCATGATGTTTCTATAGTTTTATTTTTATCTCTTTTAATTATTGAAATTTTTTGTTTTTTTGTGTTTTTTAATTTTTTAATTTTTTTTTTTTGTATTGTTCATACTTTTTTCTCTAAAATGTTTTAGCTTTTTTTCTAAGATATATTTATCGTCTGGTTTATTGTATTAAATTGTTTTTTTTTATTGTTTGTATTTTGTTAGGCTTGTTTATTTTTAGTTTACGGTGCGTTTTGCTTTAAAAACTACACTGTAAAGTAATTTTTGTGCGCTTGGTCGTCACTTTCTTTGAAATAATAATTAAATCACTTTTGATAAATTGATATAAAAATCAAATGATTAAAAAAACATTTTCTCTAGCACATATATCTGAAATTACCTTTTCGCTTTTCACAATTTAGAAGTTAATCTCAGAGATATGGAGTGTCTAACCTATACTGAAAAACTTTCTGATAATAGCTTTAAAGATCTTTCTGAATATATCTAAATCTTTGTCATTTCCCCCGCTTTTATTTTCTCAGCAGCTATTTGACTACTTTATTGAAAGCGGATTCATACCAGTATTCGATAAAAATTTCCAATTTTAGATTTTTTGTTTCAAAGATATAATGGTTTTTTATAATTTTTTTAAAATAGTTAGGCCGACGACTGTATTCTTTTGTAGTGAGAGGCTTGCTGGGATTGATTGCTAAGTTCTTCGTGATGGAGAACGGAGAGCATTCGCTGAACTTAGTAGTCTCGACAGCCATTTTCTAAATGGAAAGGTATCAATCGTCAAGCTATCAATCGACCCAAATATTAATTCTGTCCAGCAACTAATGAGACGCATACTGGCTGGACTAGGGTTACGACCAAGCTCAAAAAGGCATTGCAACAGGATACCATTGAGCCAGAAAAAGGAGCGGAGTCTTAATGACGACTTCTAAAGCTGAACAGTAAGTTCGTTTGTGGCGAAAAGGAGATTCAGGCGTTTGAAAAACTGAAGCCTTACCAGACTTTCAAATTTTAACTTGCGGCTCCGAACTTGCCTGGTAATACCGACATTAATAGGATCAAGAATTCCCGCCCTAGCGCATGAAGGTAATACTGGGGATGCAGCGATGAAACGCAGGTTGCGCTCAAAAGTATGGTGGCCAGGGATCGACAAAGACGCTGAAAATTTGGTGAAAAACTGCAAGGATTGCCTAATAATATCTCTTCCAAATAAGCTAGCACCAATGCAAAGGCACATTTTCCCTACAGTGCTTTGGAATTATGTAGCAGCTGACCTGTTAGGCCCACTTCCAAGTAATGAAATTATTAGTCAGATATCGGCACCTGTGTCTAATAAATGTTGAGGTCGGGTTCGTCATTATCTAATGTTAGAAATGTTTAGCAGGCGGTCATTGAGGCATTTCGGACTGACAATAAAAGACAAATTGTTAACGAAGAATTTAGCCAGTTTTATCAGGTTTATAATATTGAGCAGATTGCAACTCCGCCATACTGGCGAGGTGGAAAACATGAACCGGGCAGTAGTAAATGGATTGAATTCGCCTACTCAAATAAGAAATGCCTTAAACAGAAAATTCATGACACGACGGGCTAGGCTCCTCTTTGTATAGGAATTATACAAACTGCAAGTGTATACATTTATATTTCGGAGCTAAAGTTATCTTTGCTTTACTTTTTTTTTAACTAAATTAAGTTTTAACAACAGAAAATGGTTTTGACGCTTCGCTAGCAATTATTAAAGTTAACATTTAAAACCAACTGGGAAAATATTTGCTGGTTCCGGCGACCAATTTCGGAATGCTTGGGAAATATCCAACGCTAAGAGATATAGCGATCAAATTTAACACGCCACTAACATCGTCAGCCCCTGTGGAAAGAATTTTTTCTTTCGCAAATTTCATAAATACATGAATAATTCAACATTCAAGCACAAATACTCAATAATCCCCCTTTACACGTACAATTATTCAAGTAATTGTAAAAGTAATTATATTTTGTAATGGTCACTGAATAATCACAAATAATCGTAATTCAGAGTTACAATTACGATTAGTAAGAAATCGTAATCAGGAATTGTTTTTAATTTTCTTAAGAATTGTAATTATTAAGGTAATTGTGTTTACAGCTCTGCTGGCCAGCATACCTCTGTAAAAGAATTATATGTAAAGAACATTTTTGTATCTTTAAAAAAGTACACGGATGGGTATATTTTTTTTTTGGTATGCAGTCTTATTACAAATAGTAAAAGGCAACAAATAAGGAGAGTTTCAGAACTTTTATTTCAATATAATAAAAACTTTGGGGATAAAGTTTTAAAAAAAAAACAATTTTTTTTTAATTTTTTCTGAAAGTACAACATTTTTAGAGTGTTGGGTCAAAACTTCAAGTAAGTCGGAGCAAATTTAACAAGAATTCAACTTTTCAAGCGACCGGCCTTATGTATGAAATGTATGAGTATAAAAAACTTTAAACCATTTTTCCCACAACTCGTTTTCAAAGTTGGTGCCCCTCATAATATCAAAACTACTGCACCGATTTTTTTTAAATTTTCAACAACTATTTCCGTTCATAGTTTACAAAGTAACGCTGGACAGTTTTTTTTTCAAAATTGTTAATAGTTTTTATTTTATATTAACAAATTAGTCGATTACTTCAGTTCCGTCCTGTATTCACTCTGAATGTAACCAAAAATGACCAGATGTTGCTTCGTCCACGCTTCTGTCCTATAATAAATTTCCCAGATATGAGCTCAAACTTAATCTCTTTCAGACTAAGCTGCACAGCGATGGAAGAGTTCTGCCTTTTAATAAAAATATTATTTTACGTGAACCTTTCTCATACCCCAACGGCATTCTCGGGTTATTTGTTACCTCTGGCCGAAATAGGCAAATGGGTAACGTCAGAAGTGGATCGCGCACGCGTTTTCTGCTCATTTAGCATGCAGCACAGACCATTGGACGTTGCTCACCAAATTTATGTATTTTCTATGACTCGAACTGGGCGTGCGAACCGCGGCTAAACATGTTTGGCATTATCATTAGGATGGGTTGGGCTGCGCACCCCGCGCACTGACTGATGTCCACGGGGAAACCTTTTTGTCGCTGGTCTACGTGATCTTCAGGGCATCAGCCATAATTCCGGAAGAGCAATAGTAGCCCACCAGGGCAGGAAGCAACTGCGAGTTCAGTGTCCGGTTTTTGTACTTGAAACCCAAATTAACGCAATTCCCAAAATACTGACTTTATTTCTGACTGCACTGAAAGTACCGCTAACTGTACAAGTGCGCAAAACTCGCTGGTGATGTCACAATCAGTGAGGACTGAGCCGGTTTTTTGCGCACTCAACGGAGCACCGCACGAGATGCTCACGTCAAAGAGGGCTGCTTGCACTGATTCGACAGTCATGCCACTTACCGGATTGGGCGCAGTTGCTACCAGGCACACTGAGCCAGAGAGCCCAAGTTTTTGCCCAAAAGCCAAATTTGTTTTATTTGAAATTGGATAAATCGGCTGTCTGAAATTATTTTACTTACATATGACTAATTTATGCCAAAGCTTCAACCACTTTTTTTAAAAAGTTTTTAAAAGGCAGCCGTATTAGGTTTTATTAAAACTCAGCTAGAGCTATAAAAATTTTTATGTTCTGACAATTATTAGTTTCACCGCCTAGACAGCAGTAAAAAGTTTAATGTAGATTTCATTCTTAAACATGTAAGAAAGTCGATCAAGCCCGACTATAACATACTCCCTACCTGTAAAGTGCTGCTCATCACCGTTGCGACCGGTGCGGCTCATAATTTTTTGTTTTCCGTATAACTCGTCTACCGTTCATCCGATGTTTACCATTCCTTTGGCGGATCAATAAATAATACTGATTACTAAATATGTTGGAACCTTCTATCTATAAAACTGTGGGAGATATGATGTTTCTTCCACGGGAGGGGCGTGGCAAAAATTGAAAATATACTTGATCTGCTTGCAAGTATAAAAGTGTTTGTCCCATACATAACAAACCTCTTCTCTGAGTTCTCTTTGCTCATACTGACAGACGGACACTTTTGCACAAACTTAGGCCCGTTTTCTCATATTCCTGTTTTTGCAAATCTTGGTGGATTTGCTGAATTTGCACTGCTCATTTTGAGCATGAGCTATGAAAATGGAAAAATTATTATTTTAACAAATGTAGAGACAAGCTTTAATTGATAAAAAAAAAATTTGTGAAAGTGTCTTATTATCTGAAAACCCTCGACTTTCTCGGCAGCCAAAGTCAGTATTTGCTTGGGTTGATATCAGGGATTTATACCAAAAACATTTAGTGTAACCGATTAAGAGACGAGTTAGTTATCTATACTCGCTTAAGGGGGTATTGCTGCTTGAAAGGCTGTTTTTGAAACTTTTTTAAGAAAATCTTATTCAAAAACGGAAATAGTTATTTAAATTCTGTTTTTATATACTTGCAGAGGGGATTATAAAATTTTCCGGATGCTTGTAACGCATAGAAGGAAGCATCTCCGACCACATAAAGTATATATATTCTTGATCAGCATGACGAGCTGAGTTGATTTAGCCCTGTCCGTCTGTCCGCCTGTTTCTATGCTATTTCCTCCGTCAGTTTTAAAGCGATCCTCACCAAACTTTGCACGAAGTCTTATGGTACAAATAGGCTGCACATTTATCGGAACCGGGCGGATCGGATGACTATAGCTGTCATAGGAACGATCGGTCAAAAAACTAGTCTTAGTGAGAAAAACTTTTTTGTTTTTAATGGAAACGCCTCCAAACTTCGTATTTCATAGTTTACTATGCTACTTACAAATTTGGTCGAAGTCGGACTTCTATATAGTATAGCTAGCATAGAAAACTATAGTCAGAAAAGTAATCTTAGTTAGAAAAACTTTTTTGTTTTCCATGGAAACGTCCTCAAAATTGGCATGCATTTGTTATATTTGCTCCCACACGATTCTACAAAATTTGGTCGGAATCGAATGACTATAGCATATAGCTGCCATAGGAACGATCGGTCGAAAAACTAATTCTTGTTAGAAAAACTTTTTGTTTTTAACTGAAGCGCCCCCTACGTTGGGTGCTCAATGACCAACGCTTCTTTATATTATTTATGCAAATATCTGACGAACATTCTTAAAAACTTGACGGCTCAATCCCAGTACAATATTAAAAACGCTACAGACTTCAAAGAAAGAGTAAATAACACCTATATTTACGACCATGAAAGGCTAGTATCTTTTGACGTGGTGTCATTATTTCCAAGTATACCGACAGAATTGGCATTAGAAGTCGTACAAAAAATATGGAACGAGATTGAAGAACATACGGCGATACCTACTATTTATATAACAACTATTTATGGAAATAGTCAGATTCTGTATAACAGAAAATAGATATTTTAATACGAAGAGATAATAACATTCAATCAAGGACACAATGGGATCCCCAGCTTCCCCGATAATTGCTGATATTGTAATGGAAGGCATTTTAAGCAGGATATCCAACACAAGACTACTTACAAAATATGTAGATGACTTTTCACAATCGTAAAGGAGGACGAAATTGAGAAAACTTTGGAGACATTAAACAAATATCACAAGGACATAAAAATCACTTGTGAGGTGCAAAATGACATGAAACTACCGTTCCTGGACACCGTCGTACATAGATTGGACAATACCTTAAAACTTGACTGGTACCAGAAAACTATGGCATCTGGAAGGATGATAAACTACCATTCTAATCATCCAAGCAGCATGAAAATTAATACAGCGAAATCTTTATAAGAAAAGTAATGACCACCAGTGACTCGATTTTCCACAACAAAAATAGAAATATTATTTTAAGCATCCTAAAATCAATGGGCGTGTTCACCAGCATAAATCAATAACCAAAAATCGACTAATTTTGTTAGATTGTGCTGGTGAACGGGCGTGATGTGCAATCATGATTGCTAATTTTCGTGATTGTGTTAGATGTAAATCCGTCAAAGTATTTCTTTGTTAGATTGATTTGATTTGTGATTGTTATCGATAGCAAACAACTGACAGCAATAAACAAAGAATTAATTTTGTAGAAATTAAAACAAAATGTGCAAGGAATCGCTTTGCTTTTTGCAGTTTGGACGTTGGCAAAACGAGAGTCCCTCTCATCAGTAGGTGACCGTTTCGACAACCAAAAGCCCTCAATGGAGTAGCCAATGTTCTTAATCTAGGTGCCCACCACGCACACCGCGTCCCATTCACAGCGTCCCATTTGCGCTTTAAATACGTCTCACATGTCTGCCACACCACCGGCACCCGCTTGCCCAGGTCTGCCCTAAAGATGACTCGCTTCCCGAGGTGTGTTGACTTGTGCCTGCTCCGGTATGGCCTGCAGCACCTCCAGCGTCCAGAGCTGCACATCTTCACTGACATTTGGTATTGTGCGCTGGAACTATTGATCACCCAACGGCCACGGCCACGCGCTTCACTATATAAGCTCTCAGTGCAATGCAACGTGACAGCATAATCTTGGGTCCTCCCGCAAACTGTACAATGGTCTCGAGTGTTGTGCTCCGCATCTCATTAAATCGGTTGGGAGATAGCTTTCCTCCGAGTCTATCATAGAGCTGCAAGAAGGCCCCCAAGTTGATTTCTCAAACCTGGCCGCATGAAACTCCTCGTTCTTCTCTTCGCTTACAAGTAGCCAATCTGGGCAAACCAGAGACAACCAAGTCGCCACCGAAGAGGTCGAAATTTCGCCACATCGGCGTTTTTGACGACAGTCACATCCAATAATGGATTGTACTTGATGTTATTCGTATTTTATTATTTATTTTATTTGCGGTCAAAAGTTCAAAACTTCCGCCAATAAAAAATATCGATAATTTGTTTGACTGTAAATTCTATCAAAAACCGTTCACCAGCAGTCGAACACTTTTATTGTGATTGTTGATTTATGTTAGATGATTGGTGTGTGCTGGTGAACACGCCCAATGACTTCCCCAAAAATATGATATTCGGACTGCTGAAGGCATACAACAGTGAAAACAAACCTAAAGACGATGCACCCGCCAAACTATTCAAGTCTGTGATATTCATTCCGACGTTCTCTGACAGACTGACAAGACCCGATTGCTATAACAAGAATTTAGTAAAAATTGCACACAAGCCAATATATACCACCGAGATGTTTTTTTAGCAAAACAAAAAGTAAGATAGACCAAATGGACAAAAATAATATAATTTTCCAAATTCCATGCGCTGGTGACGGAACCAACATATGCAAAAAAGTATAAGTTGGTAAAACAAAGACGAAACTAAAAACTAGAATCTCTGGACACAAATCTGACATAAAACGACGAGGAGAAACCACATCCCAAAAAAGAGCGCTTGCGGCCCATTGTGCGCTCACTCTCCGGACTTCACAGCTGTTACCATTTTACAGCAAGTGAAGGATTACAATAAACGCTTCACACTGCAGTTAAATTTTTTTTTTAGAAACTGAATATAAATGTGCATCTTTATTTTGTGGAAACCTTTTTCTTTACAAAAAAAATTAAGTAATAATATTGAAAAAACATAATTTTGAAAATTAAATACATGAATTATCAAGAATTAATCAAAATTCTTCGTCAAACTGAAAAAATGGAGCGTAAGATTCATCTTCGAACTGATCGAAAGTATTCTCTGAGTCTCCAATTTCACATGCTAAAAGGTTTATAACATCGATGGGAAGGGTAAGGGCTTTATGTTTGCGTACCCGCTTCATAAGGTTTGTCGATGATATAACTGGATCTGAGGAATTCATTGCTCTATTAAAAACATCAGCGAAATTATGAATTCTGCTGTGCTTTCGTGCGTAATGAAGTCTGTCTTCTTTATATACTTTGTTGCGTGATTCAGACGCTTCTTCACCAAAGTATCCTACTGGAAGTACTGTATTTTCTATAATCTGCCTAGAATGGGCAATTATTTTATGAACAGTTGGTGTCATCGGCAGCCATTTATAAGTATCAACAATCATTTCGCCAGTTTTAAAACAAAACTGTTCAAAAGTATCGAAATAAATCGGTTGTTGACATGACAAACATATTAATATTGTTCGCAGATTTTGAATAATTTGCTGGTCAACTCCCGTTATTTCTGAAAATACTGCAAAGTCGTTGAATGCTCGTCGCGCTGTGTTCCCATTATTTGTATTTCCAGCTCCGTTTTGTTTCGGTTTATCAACCTTTAGGGATAGCCTCTCCCAAAACAAGTCCTGAATACCTTTCTTTCGATCAGCTACAGTTTTTTTGTCCAAAGAAGTTACCACTCGCCATTTTTTTAGAGGTAGCTTGTTGCCGAGATGCAAGACAAATTCAAAACATCTTATCCAGCAATGTAATGGGCTTATTCCATATTTCAAATTTTGCATAGCTGGTAAAAACTCTTGGCTCTTAAAATTTTTATTTGCCAGAAAATCCTTTGGCGTGGCAAAACAAATTGGACATGCTTAAAAGATTTTGTTTTGGTCAGTGCATTAAGCACCTTTCCATCTATAACTGTCAGATAAAGACGATACTTGATATAAATGCATTGATTATTGTTTAATATTATTTTGCATGGTAACAGTTTTTCTATTTCGTCTTTTATGTCACTGTCCTCTTTTATTATGGCTTCTTTTGTTTCCTTTAAAAACTCTAATTTAAGTGGACGGCGAAATCTTATTGACTGTGGTGTATGATTATTCCATAATACGTGTCCGGAAGCTTCAATCAATCTAAGAGGCATAACCTTTGTGGCAAACAAGCTGAGTCTGCATCGCAGGATCTTTGATCAGCATATGCCTGGTTGTAATTAGACTGTCCGGTACTTCCGTCGAATCCATAGCTTAAGATTAAATCCGCGGACAAGAAATTTATCTTCTCCTTTCTCATTGCACTTATAACAACGTCTTCTTGGTGCACAACAATACGAGTGGCTGTGTGATTTAAAAGGTCTTGCAGAGGCACCTTAGCTACGGTTCCATTAATTTTAATATTAGCCGGTCTGCAATGTTGTTTTTGTTCAGCTACATCTCTATACAAAGGATAAATGTCGGCTTTTCTTGTCTTAACATCCTCTCTTATTGCGCAATATTGCTCCTTCGACAAGCGCTGATCCAAAATAAAAGCTAAGGCTTCATCTTTAGATGCTCGGATAGGCTTCTTTATAGGATTATTCAAAATATGTCTTACATGCTTTGCTCTTTGAGGTCTGATCGCAAGCGTTTTTAGAACGGCAGCAAGATTAATTTCCCTTTTCTGTGAGCTGCTGTACTTGCAGCTTGAACTAACAAAGAAACGTTGGATTGCTGAGACTTTGATAGAGCTGCTGCATGTTTTTTTTTGCTTCTATTCCTTTTAACGAGAAAGACAATTTTGGACGTCCAATTTTTGGATAATTTGTTTCGTTAATTTGTAATTGGGTGGTGCTCATTAACCAATCTGAATGTTTTCGTTCAAAATAATTTATGTTCCTATTGCTTTTTTGCCATCTGACCATCAAATTACTTCAAAAACTATGGCATCTGCTTTTCAAAACCGCTTCATAGTTTGAAACAACAATGTTTTATTTAATTTCATTTAAAAAAAGTCCAAAATGGCTTTTTCTTGGTTTACGTGGCCATCTATCGAAAAGCTCGGCGTTTGAAAACGCATATACACCTGCAAAAGATTAATTTGCGCCGGTTGTGCGCAAAAGTGCACATTCAGACTAAGTGCTTTTAATTCACAATTAATGACTCTACGACATACACTTGGACACACAGCTAGCAAATGCTAACATTTTTTTAAAAGTCTCCGCAAAGTTAAAATTTCTTTCCATGACCCTTGAGAACCTTTTCTAATTTCACAAAATATTAGTAGAACACGCACAAAAACAAAATATTAGTACAACCAACATATAGTACAAACCTGTATGAGTGGTATCCATTTCAAGTTTTATTCAAAATAAGCTTGCAGTTTCCAAAATAACAATTTCAGAATTGGCTGCAAAAACATTGCAGTTTTAAAGCACGTGAGTTGTACAGCAACAGCTGACTTTGTAGCTGGTAGGCTTAACATAGGTCTGTTATTTAACATTTTGACATATATTTAACATTTCGAGCTTCAAAGCTCGATCATTTCTTGAGACGTTAACATAAAAAAAATTCAAATTTTAACAACTGAGAAAATGACTAAATACGATAAATTGAAATATTACCCATAGTGCACTAGAATGCTTTGCAACACACCTAAATAACTAAACTTTAAAACAAACACCGACAACTGCGCACACATATATTGAAGTTTGCTGAGCCAAAGCAAAAAAGAAATCAGTTTGGAACTGCACAGCTGATGAAGCGGACGCTGTGCACTGTATGATAAATTAATGTGTTTAAGGGGTTAGGTGGGTTTCAAAATCGATTTTTTTTTCCTTATCTTATAATTCAATATGCTTAAAATATTCTCTCAAAGTTTTAAAACGATCTGAGTTATATTCTAAGAGATATAGCCTTCGGATGTTCTACGCATCAGGCTATGTCAGCGTGAATGTAAATCTTTAATCGCGTTTTTCTCGCAACTACGTTTTTGAAATCGGTAGTCACGATTTCTCGAAAACTTATAAACCGATTTCTTTCAAATTTTGCACACTTCTTTAAAATAACATTATCTCGTGCTTGAACGAAGGATTTTTTTCTTCTATTTTAAGTGATTTTTCAAGGCCATGAAGGGTGCAAATTTTACTCAAAAAGAGGGTTTTTTGTTCTCAACGCCGCCAAAAATGCAATTTTTTTTTTTTCCTTCGTCCAAGCACGAGCTTTAAGCATCTACTAACAGAAAATTTTTGCGCTGTTGTCTTTTTATTCCTCCTTACCCCGCGTTCCTGTTTTTTTGGGTTCCCGGCGCCGGACGCCTCCTTCCTTTTTCCTATAGTTCAAGGAAAATTTCACAATTTACTTATAAAATATATACGCTTTTATATGGTAAATTGATGGAATGAAATATTTTGTTGTTTAAATTAAAAAAAATCCTTAAAAATGTACCTGTTTTGAGCCTTTGAAACCCAGCTAACCCCTTAATGTTTTGACCCAGAAGCTAAGAAAACTGTATGTTTTTTGTTATATGTATGTTACAGCCCGAAAGACGAATCCCGACGGGGTTCGAATTATATCGGAGTAAGAAGAAAAGAAGAGAATGTGCTTGTTTTCCTTATAACTCGACAACCGCTCATCCGATCTTTACCATTTCTTCGGCGGATCGATAAATAATCCTGATTACTAAATATGTCCTAAATATGTTCTATCTTTAAAAGTGTCGTAGATATGACGTTTTTTCCAATTTGCGGGGGCGGAAGGGGGCGTGGCAAAAATTGAAAATAAACTTGATCTGCCATTTCAAACCTCCTCTAGAGATGGTAAGCTCTGAGATCTGTGCGTTCATACGGACAAACAGACTGACAGACGGACATGGCTATACCGACTCGGCTGTTGATGCTGATCAAGAATATATATACTTGATGGGGTCGGAGATGCTTCCTTCTGGCTGTTACATACTTTTGCACAAACTCATTATACTCTATGTACCTTTGGTACAGAGTATAAAAAGAAGCACAAAAAATACCCCCTGACCTCGAGCCGGCAAAAACAACATTGTTGTGAGAAAAACTTTTTTGTTTTTAATGGAAAAGTCCCTTACGGTAATATATATTTATTATATATACTTTTACACAATTCTACAATGTTTTGTCAAAATCGGATGACTATAGCATATAGCTGCAGTATGAATGATCGGTCGAAATGAAGAAGTTCAAGTGAGAAAAACTTTTTCGTTTTAATTGGGATCGCCTCCAAATTTCGTAATCAACAGTTTATTATGCTTGTCCATGATTGCACTAAGTTTGGTCGAAATCGAACATTTATATAGTATAGCTCCCATAGAAAAGTAAGGAACGAAAAATAGTCTTCCCCTATTTTTTTATTGAAGCTGAGCAAGCCAGCTGTCTAGAACTTGCTTAAGCACTTGAAAAGATTTGGTAAAGATACTACAAGCCAATTAAAAGTCTTGGTTGTTTTTAAATAAAACTCCAAATTTTTGTTTGACTTTTAGGTCTGCTTTGAGCACTTTTGTATGTTTGCATTTGGTTGCTTACAGCATCCCAAATTTTTGCAGCATGCTTTTAGGCTTGGCTAATATTGGAAGTTTGAGTGGAAAATTTGTTTAACTCAACTTGCTATCTGAGTCAATGCCAAAAATTGTATTTCAAAAAACGATATATGATTTTTGAAGAGTATATTGAGCGATATTTGAAGACATGGCTATACCGACTTGGCTGCTAATGCTGATCAAGAATATTTATACTTAATAGGGTCGGAAATGCTGTCTTCTGGCTGTTACATACTTATAAGATGTTGTAGGGACCTGCATGCACCGAGGTGGCATCCCTGTTAAGGCGATAGACGTTATTATCAATAGGTCGGCAGTCATCGTCATTAGTCGTTCAGCAGCCGCCGCCGTGATCAGCAGACTTCAGCCGTCAGTCGTAAATCATCCGAAATTAAGCCGTCAACTAACTACACGAATATCTATAATAGACACATATTTATCTTACATGGGGTTCAACCGTTGAGAGTCAGTTTGAGTGAAGTGAGCAGCAGAAAAAACGTTGTGAAATACAATTCAAGGCCATAAAACACGAAAAACGTGGTATAGTTACAACAGAAAAGTGATAAAATGATTCGTTCGACGAGAAAAAAACAAGAAGAGTGCCGCAAAAGGGCAGTCGCAGAAAAAAAAGAAAAGGTCGGCAAAAATCTTATATTTGAAACACCAGTGCAAGCTGAAACTTATATAACTGAAAACATATAGTTGAAAACAAATCAGCGGAAAAATTAAAAACAGAGCAGAACACGAGTATGGAAAATACCAGCAGTGGGCAAACAAAAGAGTGAGAAAGACACAATGAGTGAAAATAGCAAAATTTTTGAATTCATAATATTGCTTGCTGAAAAACTAAGCCAAAATGATGGTAACAAAAGTGGTAGCGTGTCGGTTGAATTTTTTTCCAAAGTGATACCATGTTTTGACGGAGTTTCGATACATATTAAACAGTTAGTCCAGTCAATATAGTAAGTTCACCTCGGAATTCGAGATACCCAGCTGTAAGTCTGTAAATACTTGTATACTGACACCCTTAAAGTTGTCTAAAAACCTACATATGGTAGTGTGTGCGCAACTATAAAATTTCAAGGTCAAAGGTCACAAAAATCTGTTTTTGCGCTTTTTTGTAAATATCTCATTTCCTATGGGTTTTTTGCTATTTGTATTTATTATAAATATTGTAAAATACAAATTTTGTTTAATGAAATTTTTCATACGGTGAACCATTTTCGAGGTAGAGGGTGGAGAGCGCGCGGTCACAGGATCACTTCAGGCCAACCATTGCCTCCGGTCGAAAACGCGCCATATATAGTTGATGAACTATCGATAAGTCAATGATTATAAATATTTGTCAGTTTTTATTAACTATTATATTATAATTTTATACATTTTCTTTTTCCCTTAAAATATATATTTTTTCTAAAATATTTATAACTTTTTTATAAAGTAAAAAAAAAATTAAAGGGGAAAAAAAAAAAGGGGTTTTTTGGTTTTCAAAACCCGTTTTTCACCACTTTTAAAAAAATTCTTATTTGAAAACGCAAAGAATAATTGAAAATTTTTTTTTTATTTTTATTTGTATTACAAAGGTTCAAAGTAAATAAAAAAATTTTTTTTGCCTCGATACGAGGGCTGTTCAAAAAGTAATGAGACTTCAAAGTTGGTGGTGAAAAAAAGGTGTCGTCACGGCGGCCACGATTCCGGGTCTCGGAGCGTCCGAAATGAAAAAAAACGGGGTTATAATCAGTATAGATGTAATTCTCTGGGTGAACCTCAAACTTAATTTTGTGATTTTTTGACAAAATGGCGGCCATTCAAAAAAAAATTTCAATTTCGGGCTTTTTTTTGTAGTTTAGTGTAAAAAAAATAGTACAAAATTTTTTAAAATTATGGTCGAGGTTCACCCGAGAATGGTGATAATTCTGCGTCGATTCCACTTTGTTTCATGGAAATCGGTTCAGTTGAACTGGAGATATAATGGCCGCCAGATCGAAAAACGTGGTTTCGAGATAAACGGGCTTTAAGTTTGCAGTTGCTTGGGAATTTAGGTCACATTGGGTCACTAAAAGGACTATATCTCCTAAACTAATTCGAGTTTTCGAAAATCCTTTTGGGGGATATTTTTAAATATCTAAGCTATAAATAAATGCAAAAAAAAAAAATCGAAAAAAAAATTTGCTCAATGAGAAGACCCCCTTAAATCATAATACAATTATATTTACACTAATGACATATTAAAAATAAAATAATTAAGTGCATCTTCTTTAAAAGTCTGGGAATTATACGGGTCCCTATTATACACTACGGACCTTGTTCAATTGTAATGTATAGTTACGACCGTCTTCTCTTTATTTCAGTTTTAATCGTATCTTGGTAACTACGGACGTACAATTTAATGAACTATGGCTGATTTGTGTTTTCTATGTAATAAGTCAGATTCGGGAGGTGAACCGCTTATTGAAGTAGTGCGCGGTATGAAATCTCTTTAAAAAAGTTGGGAAAGGAAATGTAAAAACGAAAATATACTCGTCTAAAAGTTTTGATAATTTTCCTCATTCCAAAACACATATTTTATTTCTGCACGCATTAAGTGACTGTGACACAACTTCTGCGCTTTTTCAAAAGGGGAAAAAATCCTTTTTTTAAAGTTTTTGAGAAACTGACCAATTTGGATGAACTAGCTGGAGCATTTGAGGAAGAAAATTGTTCGGACCAGAGATTATTAGAGAGTGGAATTCCAACCTTATTGGCTGTCCTTATTGCCTCGAAATCTGTGAAAAGTCTCGATCATCCTCGTTATATGCATTACGTCAAGTCTAAAAAACTTAATAAGCCTGTGCAGCTTTCAAATATTCAGCAACAAGTGCAGCTGCTCATCAACATTTCAAACGTGCATATTATCAAGTTCAAACTTGGATAGGGCATGATTTGGAACCCCAGGTATGGGGTTGGGCAATGCGAAACGATTTTCTGTAGCCTATCATGACAACTTTACCACCTGCTCCAGAAGATTTGCTAAATACAATTTTCTGCAACTGCAAGAGTGGTTGTGGTTCGCGATGCGGATGCAGGAAAGCGGCTTTGCAATGCTCTTTAGCTTGTGGCCAATGTAATGGGCAAGCTTGTCTTAATGCTCTACCTTATCAGAACAACATTACCGTTGAAGACGATAATGAAGACCAGTTTGAAATTTACCAGCAGCCGGAATACGACGATGAAGAGGAAGAAGATGATTAAAATTATAAATTGTAGTTTTTGTACCCTTCATTCCATTTTTTTACTTTTTATAAGAATAAATGTATTGAATGATATTTTTTAATAAAAAGATTAATTCATAATTTATTTGTTTTTTTTTCATCATGTAAGAAGTTATTAATATTAATTAGGTTAAAATTCAAATATACTCGTAATTCCTATATTTTCATTAACAATTCTGCAATTACATGGGCAGGTAAAAGTTGTTAAATAAATTAATACTGAAAAAAGGGGATAGGTTGGGAAAAAAATGATAAAATATAATATAATAGTTAATAAAAACTGACAAATATTTGTAATCATTGATTTATCGATAGTTCATCAACTATATATGGCGCGTTTTCGACCGGAGGCAATGGTTGACCTGAAATGATCCTGTGACCGCGCGCTCTCCGCCCTCTATCTCGAAAACGGTTCACCGTATGAAAATTTCAATTTGTAGAGAATTTTGTATTCTACAATATTTATAATAAATACAAATAGCAAAAAAACCCATAGGAAATGAGATATTTACCAAAAAAGCGAAAAAAACCCGATTTTTGTGACCTTTGACCTTGAAATTTTATAGTTGCGCACACACTACCATATGTAGGTTTTGAGACAACTTGTTTTGAGTATTTACAGACTTAGCTTAACTTCAAATTCCGAGATTCTTACCTAATTTAAGCTTAAATGACTGGACTAAGTGGCTTTACAATTTTAACGAAAACGCTGAAGCATATGAGCTGAACGAACATCAAAAAAATGTGAATGCCCGTAATAAAATGAAGGGTGCCGCTGCTCTCTTCCTAGAAACTGTTATGGTGACCAATTACGAATCTCTGTGTAAAGCTTTAATAAGTGTGTTTGACAAGAAATTTATAAGTGCAGAAATTCACAAGCAGCTCAGTTCGCGAAAAATGTTATCGTCGGAAAACTTTCACGAGTACGTTCTACAAATGAGAAAAATAGCTTCGCTCTAGAAGACAAAAAATTAGTAAAGAAGAGTAGATGAGACGGAATATTACCTAGAAACATTTAATACGAATCCGATAGTCTGAACTGTCATCAACCAGAGTTGCTGCCATGTGTGCTGCCATGTGTGCAGTTGTTGTTGTCACAGCCAATGCCCACCCTACCATGATCACCTATTTGCCAAGGTCAAGCTATGACCGGTGATCCCTATTGACAGACGATATCAAACTTCTATTCTTTCCCTTAAACGCTGCATTGTTTCCAACTACAAAGTTTCATTAGCAATTCATTATTTATTCACAAAATGAATTTAAAATATATACTTTTGCTCCTAACATAACTACTAAATTTCTAATTTCGATTATATTCATTTAAAGGTATTCATAATCCATGATATATTCTCCTCAAGAAATAATTCAAATTGTTAACAAAAAGAAGAGTAGTTGAAATGTTAACCTGATAATTAATTTTGATATAATATGTAAATATTATACGAATAATGTAGATATACGAGCATGAATATAACAAAAAGTAGATATAGTTAAATAAGAGTTATATAGAAAGGAAATAGGTTTTAATATAGAAGTATGTTGGTTATCAAAAATTAACTGGGCAGGTAAATCAAAAATTTTGCTAATGAAGACATTGTTTTTTTTTTCAGTGTATTTGGGGAGTTTTTAATTTTAGTATGTAATCATTCAAGTAAGGGTTGGGAATTCCTCATATAGAGTCTCCACTGTAACTTTCAAAAAGCAACTCAGCAAGCAATCGCATTTCCTTGTTTTTGTTTTGCTTATGTTCTTGTTCACTGGCCAAACCTCACTTGTCGATCAGCGGTTGTTCTAAATCAGACGCAGTCAAGAAATACATTCACATTTTTGCATTGGTGTGTGTGAGAGCAGCGCAAGAATTGCTCTCAGTTTTAGTAGAAACGAGTGCGTCAAGGCTCAAGCCGAACACGCAACGCGTCGGCGCTTGTAAAGCTTATTCTGTGTGTGTGGAAGCAGCGGTGCTTTGAAATTTTTCCTATGCAGACGAAATAGAAATGTGCCTGCCCCTGGTCTAAATTAAGGAAATGCGTTTGCTTAACATGAGTCGGCGGTCGATCGGCCGATGCAAAGAGAATGACCAAACCAAAACAAACGTAAAAGGGCTATATACCGCGAACCAGATCCCGCGCAAAGAGTACTTTCGGTCGGAGCTGGAAGGGAGTTAATAGGTAACCTAGGCAAATGTTAATGATTTTGGGGAATGATCCAATTCATGGTTTGGATTTGGATTAATGGTTTCTGTTTGCACTTTTGCTGTATGACGTGTTGCTGCACATTAGCACAAAAAAAATATTGACTGTAGCACAAAAATATTTGATTTTCTTTCTCTCCTTTGTTTTTGTTAACCACTTATTTTCCTTCCTTCACATTTGCCTCACTCTTTCAAAAAAAAAAAAACATTAGGACAAAAAAAATCTCAGCTAAGGCAACTTTTGTCTATCACAACTCGGCGACACTAGGGGCTCTGATTGGCGTGTCGGCACTCATCTCCTAACGAGGGCGTCTGCAAGTTGGAGGTCGATCTCCAGACGATCATCCACGAGCGACACTCTGCGAGTGGTGATAAATGAAGGTTGGCCGGAGCTTAGCCCTGCACACTCCAAGGTGGGTGAGACTTTCAGCGGCCACGGGAGCTTTTTCGTTTACCAACTGGGCGTGGGAGGAGGTTAGGTTAGGTAACCCTAGGGGCCACTCCATGCAGAACGGCGAGAGCAGAAAAATGAGCGTCTCTTACGCAAGAAAATATGTTTACAAAAATAATTACCCTTGTTTACTTGGGGCTAGGCACTTTTATGATGTAGGCCAGATCTTAAAGACCAGATCCGTAGGAACACCAAAAGTAAAATTTTCCACGCAGGCTTCTTAACCATTTTGGGCGGGATTTATTTTATCACCAATCAATAATTGAATTGATTTTCACAAACGGGCTGACTATTAGCTACTATACATTAATAGAGATCACTCCGACTATCTTTAACTTTTTAAATTTTTGGAGCTTCGCTACACACGTTGTGTTCTGGATGTAGGCAAGAGTTCAGCTTGGCCAAAGCCACATTTCTGCGCCTTGAAAATGCTACGGTGAACCTTGGCTTACAGCCGTCATATGTCATTGAACTATCGAGTACTTTTTGGGACAAATCTGACGAGATCCCTAGCTAGTTTTTTTGCTTTAAATAAGCTTTGTCTTAATTATTCCTGCTTAGCCTACCTGCAGTGACTTTCTCTATTTTTTTCCTCCCTTCACTAAACCCCTCTAAAAATACCAAATCAATCGATATCAATCGAATATATTTTTGGGTACTCTTCTACTTCTTCTTTGGCCATCACAACCGTTTTACGGTCTCGGCCGCTGCCACTAATGCCCGCCACTCGCCTCTGTCCCGAGCGACATTCCACCAGAAGGACACTCCCAGCTTCGCAATGTCTTCCTGCACCTGGTCGCGCCATCTCCGCTTCGGTCGACCCCGCGGGGGAATGCCTTCCAACTCGATCGCATGCCGATTGTACACACGCTTTGCTGGCGTTATCATCCATACGGGTAACAAGTCCTATCCAGCGCAGCCGCTGTTGTTTTATGCGCTTGACTAGGTCAGTGTCCCCATAGAGCTCATACAGTTCGCCATTCAGATTAAAGAAATCGCACGATAAGGTATCACCCTGCCTAAAACCTCTTTTGGTATCGAAAGGCTCGGAGCGGGCTTTACCTATTTTGAAGGAGCTTTGTGTGCTTCTCAACGTCATCATGCAAAGTCGAACGTACTTTGCTGGAATACCAAAGGTAGACAGGGCTTCAAAGAACTTTGACCTTATCGGCGTGTCAAAGGCGGCTTTGTAGTCAACAAAAAAACAAGAATAATCATCTTGTTGAATAATAAAAATAAACTCGTCAAAAATCATCAATGAACCAAAATAGTAAATTGTTAATATGAAAAAATCATTCAAAATTATTATTGACGAAGAATAATAAAAATATTTTATAATTATAGATAATTTTTCAATAAAAATCGAAATAATATCATGGTCTATCTGGAAGCTGACCGAAATAAATAGTGTCTCATCCACAGTTCCTTTTGCATATCCTCAATTTTTATCTAATCAAAAATATTCAAAATATTTTTTGGTCCCTGGGTGGGTGTCGATATTTCTCTCTTGGGTCTTCTCCAAGATTTGTCGCAATGTGAATATCTGGTCCGTGGTGGATTTGATAGGTCTAAAGCCACACTGATAAGGTTCAATCAGTTCACTTATTCTCGGCTTTACACGTTCACATAGGATGCATGATAGAACCTTATATGCGATGGGAAGGAGACTGATCCCGCGTTAATTGGCGCAAACCGCAGGGTCTCCTTTTAGGTTCCAATCTTCGGGCATGCTTTCTTCGGACCATACTCTGCATAGGAGTTAGTGCATGCACCTTACCAGCTCCTCACCGCCAGCCTTGAACAATTCAGCAGGCAGCTCATCAGCGCCAGCAGACTTGTTATTTTTTAGCCTTTTTATGGCTAACAAGACTTCATTATGGTCCGGCGGATCTATCTCTGTGTTATCGATTGGTGGTGACGCTACTTCCCCACAGGCGGCATTGTGTTCGTCATCACCTCCCAGCAGGTTAGAGAAATAGTTTCTCCATTTGTCTAGTGCCACTTCCGGATTTCTGACCAGATTTCCGTGCTCGTCCTTCAATAGTGTGACTCTGGGCTTAAAACCTTCGGTTAGTTGCCTAATCTTTTGGTAGAATTTTCGAGTCTCACTCCTTCCGAACAGCACTTCGACTTCCTCTCTCATGCGCTTTTCCTGCTCATTTTTCTTTCTTCTGAAAAAGCGCTTCTCCTCTCTCCCTTTCTCCCGGTATCGCTTATTAACAGCCCGTTGCTCCCGACTGCAGAGTTCTCCTGTAGGCAGCGTCTTTCTCTGCAGTAGCGCGGCTGCACTCATCATCGTACCATGACTGTTTTCGGGAGTTTTCGGCAAATCCGAGAATCTCTTTGGCAGCTGTACTCATAGAGTGTGAAATATGCTTCCACTGTTCGTCTACACCAGGAGGGCCAGGTGGGGTTTCCCTGAGCAGCTGGGTGAATTTTGCTGAGTAGGCTTCGGATGTCCGTTGTGATTGCAGCTTCTCAACGTTCAGCTTTCGGCGTGTGTTAGACTGTGCGGCATGAGCTGCAACAAGGTAGTATTCCGAGTCAATATTGGCTCCTCGGGGCGCACGTACGTCTAGAACACTCGATGAGGGCCGTCCGTCTATCACAAAGTGATCAATCTGGTTTCGTGTCAATTGACTATCAGGGGACTTCCAGGTCGCCTTGTGGACGTTGCGGTGTTCAAATCTGGTGACCATGTTCCGGTCCGCAACGAAGTCTATTAGCCTCTCTCCATTTTCGGAGGTTTTTCTGTGCAGGCTAAATCGGCCGATAGTCGGGCGATGAGCTTCTTCTCTCCCGATTTGTGCGTTAAAGTCGCCTAGCACGATCTTGATGTCGTGATCGGGGTAGCGCTCATATAGGTCTTCTTTTTTTTTTTTTTTTAATTTATTTTGTATTTATTGAATCTTCTCTTAATGAGACTAACAATAATTTTTCAGATCTTAATCTAGAAACTTATTTATAAACCATCCCCTGTTGGAGTTAGTTTGTGTTCTGCGGCCCTTCAAGTCAGTCGCTGGGTTGGTAGGTCATTTCTCCTGAGGCGAGAATGCGTTGCTAGCATGGAAAGAGATTTTGCAAGTTGATTTGGGTGGGTGAGAAGCTTCTCAGAATATTTTTGTTTAAGTTGCTCTATTTCAGTTTCGACCAATGGGAAGCTGAGGTCGTTGTGGATACACTCATTGCGAATGTTCCATGGCGCTCCAGTGATGGTTCTGAGAATTCTTGATTGTGATCTTTGAAGGATGTCCACACTGCTCGCACAGGCATTTCCCCATAGCTGCGAGCCATACGTCCAGACAGGCTTTATGATGCTTTTGTACAGTAGGACTTTATATTCCAGTTTAAGAGGGGGAACGCGAGTTGATTAGCCAGTGAAGGCTGTTGGCCTTTAGCTTGATTTTAAGCTTTTTCGACTCTATGTGTTTGCGCCATGTGAGCCTTCTATCGAGGTGCACACCTAGGTATACAACATCGTTTGATTGCGGGATCTGGGTTGCATTTAAGGATAGCTGGGGACAGGTGCTTCTGTTGAGTGTGAACGTCACATGTTTACACTTTTGCTCGTTGATTTTTATGCGCCAGTTGGCCAGCCACTCTTCCACTTTAGCTAGGTGGCTTGCCAGCAGACTTGTAGCGTTATTTGGACATCGTGATCTGCTTAATATTGCCGTATCATCCGCAAAAGTACTTATTGTAAGTCTGGGGTCTGTTGGTATGTCGGCAGTGTACATTACATATAGGAGAGGACCGAGTACGCTACCCTGCGGCACTCCGGCTCCTATAGTGAACTCTTCCGTTGTGTACTCATTTTGACGAACTGTAAATACTCTGTTACTGACGTAACTTTCTAGTACTTTGTGAGTATTTGGGGGAAGCATTGTCCTTATCTTGAATATAAGACCATCCAACCAAACGCGGTCAAATGCTTGGGCAACATCTAAGAAAATTGCAGAGCAGTATTCGTGGTGCTCAAACGCAGTCCGAATGTCTGAAGTTAAACGGTTGACTTGCTCAATAGTCCCGTGCTTTGCTCTAAACCCAAATTGATGTGAGGGAATGATACTTTGTGCATGGCCATCAATTTTACTGAGTAGGATCTTCTCAAATAGTTTTGACAGGCAAGGTAGCAGCCTAATGGGTCTGTATGATGACGCTTGTGTTTTATCTTTTCCTGGTTTTTGAATCATTATGATTGTGGACCCTCCCTCCACTGAGTTGGAAAGTATCCAAACATCGCAGAACAGCATTGAAAAGTCTTGAGATATATGTAATGGCGGGACTTGGAAGTTCCATAATCATTTTAGGTGTAAAAGGTCATGTCCAGGAGCTTTTCTAGGATTTAGCTCTCCGATGGCATTTTTTATTTCTAGCGAATGAACTTTGATTGGGTCGTTTGGCGGTCGGAACCAATGGAAGTTTATAGCCATTGGTTGGAGGATTTGGCTGGAAAACATTTCTAAGGTGATGTGCAAAGACAGTTGACTTTTCTTCGTCGCTGCGGGCCCATCTTCCTGTCTGATCTCTTAGAGGAGTGTCTACCTTTGCAGGTGGCTTTATGCTGGCGCGTGCCCATTCGATATAACGGCTATGTGCTAGCTGCTCTTCGGCTTCGAGTGCTTTGCGAAGTACGCGTTCTGCAAGTCTCAGACGATTTTTTGCGGCAGGCGATCTAAAGCTTTGCCATTCTCTACTTGCACGACGCTTTTTCTGAGACCAGCCGGTCAATGTAACTGTTTGTCAATCTACGATCTTGCTGAGGTGCTGTTGTTGTTGTTTGGGGGTTTGAGTGATGAGCAGCGGCAGTAATGATAGAGGTGAGGGCTTGAACTGAATTGTCAATGTCTTCTTCGCTGTTTATGGTTGGGTTCAGCTCGATGTGACTGCTGATATATTTTTGTATTTGAGCCAGTTTGTCTTGTGTGGTCTTCTAGGCGCTCAAAATTCAGACTCGTCTTTTTCCGAATCGCTCTTTCCTTCTGTCGGGGCGTGCACACAGATAAGACTAATATTCAAATATTTTGCCTTAAGTCTGAGTGCGGCAAGTCGCTTGTCAACTGGTGTAAAGCTAATGACAGAGCGGCACAGTCTTTTGTTGACTGCAAAGCCGCAACCAAACTCGTGCTTCGAATCATGTCCAATGTAGTAGATCTCCCATGGGGCCTTGGTTTTGGATGTTACCTTCCTGTCCAGTCCATCTTATTTCCTGAAGTGCGGTAATGTCCGATGAATGTTTCTCGAGGACATCCACCAGCATGGAATCCGCGCGCTCTCTATTGAGGTTGCGAACATTCCAGGTGCATATCCGTTTCCAAGTCATTGTATTAGTTTTCATTGGCGGATGGAAATAGACGCCAATCGGGAGCCAAGCCCGATGCGACGCCCCCTGTTTGTCCCAGGGAGAGGATCGCCGCTCACGTTAGCCAGCAGCTTTGCGGATGCATCGCTCTGTTACCAGGGGTTACCACGGGGAGGTGTGAGTCGACTTGGGACGCAGTAAGCCAGGATCGCGCTGGGTTTACCATATTAAACCGGTCAGCAACTTTACCTCACTACATACGCCCCCATAACCACAGGAGAGTTCCTGCCTTCCAAAGAAGTCAATTTTTGGTTACTCGATGTACCAATAAAATGCAATTCTGCGTGCATTGATTTCCGCTGATCAGGTAGTTGCTTCCTCTACAAGCCAGCCTTGTTCTCTCTCTCAGCGATCTTCGACCATTGCAGATGTGTTTAGTCTGCCTTTTTTAATTCAATTACCTGAATTGGCAACCAAAACATGCTTAACCTAAACTTAGACAAATTCCATCCAGTTGTAAACCTAAAATTATTAGAGATAAAAATTCTTTGTGGTAGTTGCTGCGCCTGAAAACGTTAGTTTTCGATTTGTTTAAATCAAAAAAATTCAATTTTCAATCGATTTTGGTCCACAGCAGCCTCATTTTTATTAAGCCCATTCAGGCGAACTTGAAGCAAAGCCACTTATGCTTATATGGCTGTGGCTCAAGAAAGCTAGAGGCAAAGCTGTCGGACGGTCAGTCATCCATAACCCTAATTCTGGTGCCAGTCCAAAGAGGGTAAATATTTGCTAAACTCCCCTCTGTTGGTTTTTTTATTTTAATACGACAGACTTACACTCAAGTACGCCTTAAGCCTTACTCTTTATCAGAGAAGAGCTTCTACTGGAACGCAAGTTTGGGAGAGCATCGATAATCCAAGACATCAAATACAACTCCAGCCTACCCAGCATTGTTCTACAAGTGTTCAGTGATAGAGGATTGACTCGTGACCTCCAAACCCAAAAATTTGCGGAAAATGTTACACCATGTGCTTCCCATAACCTAACCCTACGGAAAATTCCAGAAACAGAAAAGTGTCTAGTGGCCCCAGTCAATGATATGATCTGCCTTAAGAGGCATCAACAAAGCTGAACTCCCAAAGCAGCTCTCAACTCTTCAGTTAATTATTTTTTTGGTTTTTGTTTCTTTTTTTTTACTAAATGGTTTTTTTTTTTGCAATATAAGTGAAATCCGTAAAAAAAAGGTTGAAGAAAAAAAAAGTTAAGATCAGTGATGTCGTTCGGCAAATTGGTGTGAGAGCTGAAAGGTTGTGAGAAGTGAACCAAAGAAACAAGGAAGACCAATGTCAACAAAGTGCACGTAATTTGAAAGCCAATCTCGATTCCCCCAATACATCATTCTTATTTAGCATCCAGTAAAACGGACACCGCCGAAAGTACTTTCGCGGGACCTAAAAATTGGTAAGCTGAACAATTTTTATTAAAAATATTCAAATGCAGTTGGAGTGGTTTACAAATGGTTCGAAAAGTGTCTTTCATCGAAGCCAAATATGATCGGATGCCAGCAGCCACCTACTAGTGAGCATGCCTACAACAACTATTGAGTTGGGTTGTTGTTTTGTTGCTTTTTATACCCTGTTCCCATTGAAAATGGGAAAAGGGGGATCATGAAGTTGTGCAAAAGTATGTAAAAGGTCCGCCTATCCGTATGAACGCGTCGATCTCAGAGCTAGAGCCACAAATTTTGCATGTAGATAGGTGTATACCCGATTCAAAACGAGTTTGTTTCAACTTGGAAAAAAACTAAACAAGTTTTGATCGACTAACCTCTAGAATATAACTGCAATACCATCTATCCAGGTTCAATGTTTATTGTTTGGACGGATTTTTCAACATCGGAAAATCATTTCTAAAAATAATCTTTACTACCAGAGTTTTAAGTCAATCGGATAAAAAAGTGGTTTTAAATGCATAATTTTCCGAGAGCTTTCCGACCGTAAGTAAAAATGTTCCAAAATTTTTTTCATCCTATCTTTACAAAACCGAGTTTCCATCAGTCGGATGAAAAATAGATTTTTTGAGGGGTGCCCCAGAGATGAATGAGGTTAGTCCACAACATGCATTACAGTAGGCGTCCACGTAATGGAAAATTCTCGCGCCCCAGCGGGGCGCAAACATAAAATATATTATATTCCCTCGAGCTAAGCTCGTATTCTGTGCAAGAAGGACCACATTGTTACCCTAATAATAAAGAATAAAGAGTCACTCCCGGCGTACGCGTGCAATCGATAGGCAATCAGCTGTCGATAACGCGCGCCATCTTTATCTATAGCACGCAGCTACTAGCTGCGCAAAATAGCGTCGACTTTTAGCGTCGAACTGGAACGGTGGAGTGTGGAACAAAAATGATTTTTTATTTTTAAATTTACTCAGGAACTTTTAAACTTTTTGAGACAAAATAAATTGCAAAATGTTAAGAATAGAATAAACTATTGTATTAAATAACGTTTGGGTGGATTTCATTATTGCAGGTACTTCAAATATCAAGTCAAAAATTTGTTACCCGACATTTGGACGAATATCTCTTTTTCCGGATGTTGTGCCGCAATGCACGGTATACCAGCAGAAAGGTGACATATTTAAGAGTATTTGAAAAAAAAAAATTCAGAAAATCCTCCCCACAGTTTTTGTGAAAATTGCTTTACAGTAAACTAACCACAAAATTTCATACAAATTTTGACAAAAAATTCGATGCTGTACTTTGCTGAATATCTCCATTTCTGATGTTGTGCCGCAATGCACTGTATATCAGCGTAAAGCTGACATATTCATGAGTATTTTAAAAAAAATTATGAAAATCCTCCCCACAGTTTTTGAAATTTGCTTTACAGTGGACCATCCTCTAAATTTCTTCATACAAATTTTGACAAAAATTGTGATGCCGTGCTTTCCAATATCTTAATTTTATGATGTTGTGCCGCAATACGATATATCAGCGTAAAGCTGACATATTCAGGAGTAACCAGTAACTACAGGGGAATTACATTCCAGAACGCAATAGCCAAAGTTTTCTCTGCAGTTCTTCTCTACGTAGATGGCTTAATACAGTCGATGTTTTAACAGAGTTTCAGTCTGGATTTCGAAAAGGTTATTCCACTGTAGATAATGTTTTCTGTCTGAATACCATTGCGCGTACCTACCTGGACAACAACAAAAAACTCTATGCCTTTTTTGTGGATTTTAAGGCTGCCTTTGACTCACTTGATAGAAGGACTTTAATGTATAAGCTGAGCAATATCGGCATTTCCACAAAATTTATAAAAACCTTGCAAAGTTTGTATGAAAACAATGAAGCAGCAGTGTGGGACGGTGCAAGATTTTCTGAGTGGTTTCCTACTGAGTCTGGAGTTAAGCAAGGATGCCTACTGATAACAATAAGCGGTCTGGAGATTAAAACATTGTTATACGCAGATGATATAGTGGTTTTTGCCGAATCACCAAAAGCTATGCAAGACACTATCAACGATCTACAAGAGTACTGCAATGTTTGGGGTCTAACGATTAATTGCGAAAAGTCAAAGGTGCTGATTTATAAAAAATATTGGAGAAGGCTCGCAGCTGCTGAAAAATGGAAACTGGGTGAGACTGACTTGGAGGTTGTGAAGTCGTACAAATATTTTGGAGTCTGGATTCATCACAATGCTCAATTTAACTTTCACCTGGGAGAAAAGCTAAAAGCCTCAAAGTAGCTATTAAGTAAAGTAAAATCGGCTTGTCAAGATGACAACAGCCCCGAGGGGCCAAAAACGAGCCTCTCTCAATCTCTTGGCTTGTGCGCTTCTAATTTTAGCACAAGAGAAAGGGACCCCTACAGTTTAACGCCGAATCCGAACGGCAGTTTTTTGAGAGGCTTTTCATGGCTAATTACTGCAATGCTGGCGCCAACAGCAAGAGGTGTGGCCGGGTGTAAAGTTTAGTTCAAAGAAAAAAACTTTTTTCATTAGATGTTCCGAGGCGGGATCGAACCCACGACCTCATGCTCAGCAGTCGCGCACACTAACCGCTGAGCCACTCGGCCATAGCCATAGTAGCTATTAATAGTACTTGGAAATGGATACTAGGCAAAAAGGAAGTTCCAACTAGCACAAAATACAAATTGTTTAATGCCGCAGTGAGAGCAATAATGTGTTATGGGGCACAAGTATGGGGGGATACGGCGATACGATGAGGTAGAGAGTCTTAAAAGGTACTTTCTTAAGAAAATTTTTCGTCTGCCACAGTACACGCCGAACAGAATGTTATATCTGGAGACGGGACTATCGCCTCTGCATCTCTTTACAGTCAATCAGCATTTCGACTACATGCAAAAAGTCATAAATATGGAGGAAAGAAGGGTACCTAGGATCTTAGCAGAATATTTGTTAAAAGATCGTCTGCAAGGCTTCAGAGAGTGGGACAATTTAGCCGCGGAGTACGAAGTGCGACTGAATTTGGAAGATACCGCGTCTTGGAAAACTTGGGCTAGAAACATCACCATTAAAATGCAGGCAGCATATAGGATCCAGTTTGTTGAAGAATCCACAGAAGCTCAGAGCGACTGATCTATAGGCAGCTCCATTACGATCTTGGTGAGAATAACTATTTCTCTGTTGAGGTTTCCATTGAAGGAATACGAAACATTTTTATGGCCAGAGGTGAAATATTGAAATTGAATTTCATACCAAATTTTACAAGGAGTGAAACAAACTGCCCTCTGTGCAACTTGAGTGAGCTTGAAAATGTCATTCATTTCATGGGAACTGCTCGCCCATTCTACGAGAACTCCGGCTTTCATTGAAATTTACCTGCACCTTCAATTTACCTATACCTGCAGACGGCCACATTTAGTGTGACATCAAAATTCGCTGCTATCTTTCCCTGATGTTGTGCCCATATGCACGATATGTCCCCTGATAGAGAAAAATTCACGCTATTTTCTCTAATTTTAACAACCATTTTCTCCCCACAGCTTTCCTGCAAATTAATTTTAAAAATTTTCCCAACAAATCCCCCGACGTTATTCTGCAGCCCAATACCCGACGTTATTCTGTAGTCCTAAGTCGCATAAACACGAGTTGCTGGAATCCCCCATCACATAGTGCAACATTAACGCGACGGTAAAAAGTAAAATGTTTCGCATAAATATTGCTCACGCTGTAAGTATTTATTTGATAAAAATTAGTTCTTTGTATTAATAAATAATTTTTGACATCTTACAGACTATCATAATGCATAATTATGGGAGAGATAGCGACTCAGATGAAGAGCGCCACCGCTCCCGCCCCCCTGCACAAATCCCAACGAAGGAAGCCAAAAAGAGGAAGCGGAACTGGAAAAAAAGCAACAACACCGCGAAGAAGCAGGCCGTTTCCCAGGATCAGGACAACGCCGATGCTGACGCCGATGCTGACGCCGATGCGGACGCCATTGCCAAAACTGACTAAATTTTTGTAAATTCGTCAAATCGTGACATGGGCACTGGAAGGGCTGTACTGTGGCGACTCTGGCCTCGCTTACTAAAGTACAGTAAATCTCTAGTTCAAGAGCATGGCTGCCGAAAGCCCAGAAATCTTGTAATAATTCAGTTAAATACATCTATCTACACATCTATAAAAAAGTGAAAGTATGTTTGTATGTTTGTATATTTGTATGTTTGTATGTTTGTCCCTTATGGGCGTCTAAACCGCTGAACCGATCTTCACGAATTTTTCACAGTAAGTTCATGTCGATCAGGAAAGTGTCATAGGCTATGTCTCATGTCTGTAAAATGGTCCAAAACCGCGAAATTTTCAAAATCATACCGCTCATCCGATTGCAATGAAAATTTGGGAATGGTCGAACGCTTGCCAGGGAAGGTTTCTAAGTTGAACAAATTTGCGTTTTCCAAGTAGAAGAAACTTTGGAAATGTGCGGAAAATTGTCTAAAAACCGCGATAATTCAAAAACTATACAGTTCATCCGATTGCCATATAACTTTTGGCCTCGCGTGCCCGAGAAGGTTTCTAAGGTCCAAAAATCGCGAAATTTGCAAAATAACCTTATGAGTATTTATGAAAGTGCTTAGTGCTTATATTACAATGCCAGCGTTGGTAAATGGAAGCTGTAGATTACACGGTAATATGCAAATATTTGATTTGAGCCTGGATTATTGTGATGATTTGATAGATGGCAATTGTAGACGGGTAAATAGAAAGTATTCTATCATGCATCCTATGTGAACGCCTAAAGCCGAGAATAAGTGAACTGATTGAGCCTTATCAGTGTGGCTTTAGACCTGGCAAATCCACCACGGACCAGATATTCACATTGCGACAAATCCTGGAGAAGACCCAAGAGAGATGTATCGACACCCACCACCTTTTGTTGACTACAAGGCCGCCTTTGACACGCCGATAAGGTGAAAGTTCTTTGAAGCCCTGTCTACCTTTGGTAATTCAGCAAAGTACGTTCGACTTTGCATGATGACGTTGAGAAGCACACAAAGCTCCGTCAAAATAGGTAAAGACCGCTCCGAGCCTTTCGATACCAAAAGAGGTTTTAGGCAGGGTGATACCTTATCGTGCGACTTCTTTAATCTGCTGATGGAGTACATATTGCGCCAGTGCCCAAATGCTAACAGAACGGGCACCATCTTTACCAGAGATAACATGCTACTTGCATATGCCGACGATATTGACATCATCGGCAAAAGCGAATCTGTGGTAAAAAAAGGCGTTCTCAGGAGTTTGAGAAGCAGTCAAAACTTATGGGCTTAGCGGTAAATGAGGATAAGACGAAGTACCTACAATCAACGCGCAGTGAGTCTACGCTTGGACAATCTGTTGCAATGGGAGACTACAACTTCAAGGTTGTGAAGGAATTTGTCCACCTCGGAATGACGATAAACAGCGACAACAACACCAGTCTGGAAATCCGAAGAAGAATTACTCTTGCAAACCGATGTTATTACGGACTCAATAAGGAGTTCAAGAGCAGAGACCTCTCTCGGAAAACGAAAATTGCGCTATACAAGTCGCTTATCATCCCAGTCCTGCTATACGGCGCAGAAGCATGGACAATGACAAAAGAGGATGAGGCGGCAGTTGGCGTGTTCGAGAGAAAAGTTCTTCGGAGGATTTATGGACCTCTAAACGTTGGCGGCGAATTTCGCATCCGAATGAATCGCGAACTGTATGAGCTCTATGGGGACACTGACCTAGTCAAGCGCATAAAACAACAGCGTTTGCGCTGGATAGGACATGTTACCCGTATGGATGATAACGCTCCAGCAAAGCGTGTGTACAATCGGCATGCGATCGAGTTTGGAGGCACTCCCCCGCCTGGTCGACCAAAGCGGAGATGGCGTAACATGGAGGGAGACTGGGAGTGTCCTTCTGGTGGAATATCGCTCGGGACAGAGGCGAGTGGCGGGCATTAGTGGCAGCGGCCGAGACCGTAAAACGGTTGTGATGGCCAAAGAAGAAGAAGGAGAAGAAGAATAGAAAGTATTAACCAAACGGTCAAAAAGTCACGAAATTTGCAAAATATTTATGATTTGAGATTATCATGAAGACGTGGATATAGAGAACAAGAAAGAAAGTCGGTCAAGCCCGACTATAACATACTCTGTACCTG
Source organism: Lordiphosa collinella (assembly GCA_018904265.1). NCBI lineage: Eukaryota > Metazoa > Arthropoda > Insecta > Diptera > Drosophilidae > Lordiphosa > Lordiphosa collinella. The sequence continues at coordinate 32,972 of JAEIFV010001471.1, forward strand.
TGAAGTGCTGCCCATCACCGTTGCGACCGGTGCTGCCCATAATTGTTTGTTTTCCTTATAACTCGAATACCGTTCATCCGATCTTTACCATTTGATTCTTTTGGAGGATCAATAAATAATCCCGAATACTAAATATGTCCAGAAGGTTCGAACCTTGTATCTATAAAACTGTGGGACATGGCGTTGCTCAAACTTATTATACTCTATGTACCTTTGGTACAGAGATCGAACGGATCGAAGATCGACCAACATTTTTAGCAGCCTGCACTAGATTGAATATAATCGCTCTCTTAAGAATCTAAGAACCCGGGCGACGCCGGGTATTCCAGCTAGTAAGACATAAAAAGATCCAAAAAAAATTTTATTTTTAGGAGCTATAGGAAAGTTAAAAAAAAAAAAACATAAAAATTCAGAAAAATGAATGAAATCTTTATTTGAGTCGATAGTACGGTCCATATAATTTAATGTTTGAAGATTATTTCATGCAAATGTTGACCGCGACTGCGCCTCAAATGGTCCATCCGCTTGGTCCAATTTTGGCATACTCTTTCCAACATTTCGGCCGGTATCTCACGAATAAATGCCAATACTTCAATATACTTGACCTTGTTGCCAGTGTAATTATTAACTCGTTTCCACACCACCGTTGAGGTACAGTTCATGGCTTTTTAAAGTGGTATCCCCAATAGGCCTATTCCACTTATAGCTTAGCAGTCGCATTAAATCATTAACGTACATTCCAATTGGATATTTGCTTAGGACGTAGCTGGCCGATTGCATTGTTAGAAAAAAATTTCAAGGACTAACATCAAGGAATCGGTGAAACGACTGTTTCTGGCTGATTACAGCGCAGATGTCGCCAGTTTCAATGTCAACTGAACATGACACCAATATAAACTATCTTCGGTGAAGCAGAAACGGCTCATCAGAAGTTCAACATACTTTATTAACCATATGGTGTGTACATAAGATGCTTTGCTAGCAAAATATTTGAAAAATAAAAACCACCGTCTCTGTTGTAAACTAGCTTAGCAAAGTTTACAGATAAGGTTGTTATCGGTAATCTATATATAAAAATAGTTTTCCCTGACTGACTGACTGACTGACTGACTGACTGACTGAAACAGCCTAAACGGTAAGAGCTAGAGGGCTGAAATTTGGACAGGAGTTTCCTTATGTGGTGAAAGTGCGTACTAAGACGGGGTTTTGGAAAATTCCACCCGGAAAAGCCGGAAAAGCGTCGGGAAAGTTTGTATGGGGAAAATTTTATTTTTCATCCGATTGACTTGAAATTCGGTTTGTAAGCATAGTATGCAAAATAATTGGACACGTGTTTTCCCGATTTCGGAAAATCCGCCCACAAGGAAAATTCTCGGAAAATTCGATATGCAAAAATTTATTTTCCATCCGATTGACTTGAAATTCGGTTTTGTAAGGATAGTAAGTGAAATAAATTGAGATGCCATTTTCCGATGTTGGAAAATTTGACCTTAGGGTCGGAAAATTCCCGGAAAAGCGTCCGAAAAGTTTCTATGGGAAAATTTATTTTTCATCCGATTGTGTTGAAACTCGGTTTGTAAGCAAAGTATGCGAAATAATTGGACACGTGTTTTCCCGATTCCGGAAAATCCGCCCACAAGGAAAATTCTTGGAAAATTCGATATGCAAAAATCTATTTTTCCATCCGATTGACTTGAAATTCGGTTTTGTAAGGATAGTAAGTGAAATAAATTGAGATGCCATTTTCCGATGTTGGAAAATTTGACCTTAGGGTCGGAAAATTCCCGGAAAAGCGTCGAAAAGTTTCTATGGGAAAATTTATTTTCATCCGATTGTGTTGAAGCTCGGTTTTGTAAGCAAAGTATGCGAAATAATTGGACACGTGTTTTCCCGATTTCGGAAAATCCGCCCACAAGGAAAATTCTTGGAAAATTCGATATGCAAAAATCTATTTTTCTCCGATTGACTTGAAATTCGGTTTGTAAGGATAGTAAGTGAAATAAATTGAGATGCCATTTTTCGTTGTTGGAAAATTCGACCGTAGGGTCGGAAAATTTCTGGAAAAGCGTCACAAAAGTTTGTATGGGGAAAATTTGTTTTCATCCGATTGACTTGAAAGTCGGTTTGTAAGCAAAGTATGCGAAATAATTGGGCACGTGCTTTCCCGAATTCGGAAAATCCGCCCAAGGAAAATTCAAGGAAAATTCTATGCAAATCTCTATTTTTCATCCGTTGTAATTCGGTTTGAAGGTTATGCAAAAATCTATTTTCCATCCGATTGACTTGAAATTCGGTTTGTAAGGATAGTAAGTGAAATAAATTGAGATGCCATTTTCCGATGTTGGAAAATTTGACCTTAGGGTCGGAAAATTCCCGGAAAAGCGTCCGGAAAGTTTCTATGGGGAAAATTTATTTTTCATCCGATTGACTTGAAACTCGGTTTTGTAAGCAAAGTATGCGAAATAATTGGACACGTGTTTTCCCGATTTCCCGGAAAATCCGCCCACAAAGGAAAATTCTTGGAAAATTCGATATGCAAAAATCTATTTTCCATCCGATTGACTTGAAATTCGGTTTGTAAGGATAGTAAGTGAAATAAATTGAGATGCCATTTTCCGATGTTGGAAAATTTGACCTTAGGGTCGGAAAATTCCCGGAAAAGCGTCCGAAAAGTTTCTATGGGAAAATTTATTTTTCATCCGATTGTGTTGAAACTCGGTTTGTAAGCAAAGTATGCGAAATAATTGGACACGTGTTTTCCCGATTTCGGAAAATCCGCCCACAAGGAAAATTCTTGGAAAATTCGATATGCAAAAATCTATTTTCCATCCGATTGACTTGAAATTCGGTTTGTAAGGATAGTAAGTGAAATAAATTGAGATGCCATTTTCCGATGTTGGAAAATTTGACCTTAGGGTCGGAAAATTCCCGGAAAAGCGTCCGAAAAGTTTGTATGGGGAAAATTTATTTTTCATCCGATTGTGTTGAAACTCGGTTTGTAAGCAAAGTATGCGAAATAATTGGACACGTGTTTTCCCGATTTCGGAAAATCCGCCCACAAGGAAAATTCTTGGAAAATTCGATATGCAAAAATCTATTTTCCATCCGATTGACTTGAAATTCGGTTTGTAAGGATAGTAAGTGAAATAAATTGAGATGCCATTTTCCGATGTTGGAAAATTTGACCTTAGGGTCGGAAAATTCCCGGAAAAGCGTCCGAAAAGTTTCTATGGGAAAATTTATTTTTCATCCGATTGTGTTGAAACTCGGTTTGTAAGCAAAGTATGCGAAATAATTGGACACGTGTTTTCCCGATTTCGGAAAATCCGCCCACAAGGAAAATTCTTGGAAAATTCGATATGCAAAAATCTATTTTCCATCCGATTGACTTGAAATTCGGTTTGTAAGGATAGTAAGTGAAATAAATTGAGATGCCATTTTCCGATGTTGGAAAATTTGACCTTAGGGTCGGAAAATTCCCGGAAAAGCGTCCGGAAAGTTTCTATGGGGAAAATTTATTTTTCATCCGATTGTCTTGAAACTCGGTTTGTAAGCAAAGTATGCGAAATAATTGGACACGTGTTTTCCCGATTTCGGAAAATCCGCCCACAAGGAAAATTCTTGGAAAATTCGATATGCAAAAATCTATTTTCCATCCGATTGACTTGAAATTCGGTTTGTAAGGATAGTAAGTGAAATAAATTGAGATGCCATTTTCCGATGTTGGAAAATTTGACCTTAGGGTCGGAAAATTCCCGGAAAAGCGTCCGAAAAGTTTCTATGGGAAAATTTATTTTTCATCCGATTGACTTGAAATTCGGTTTGTAAGCAAAGTATGCGAAATAATTGGACACGTGTTTTCCCGATTTCGGAAAATCCGCCCACAAGGAAAATTCTTGGAAAATTCGATATGCAAAAATCTATTTTCCATCCGATTGACTTGAAATTCGGTTTGTAAGGATAGTAAGTGAAATAAATTGAGATGCCATTTTCCGATGTTGGAAAATTTGACCTTAGGGTCGGAAAATTCCCGGAAAAGCGTCCGAAAAGTTTCTATGGGAAAATTTTATTTTTCATCCGATTGACTTGAAATTCGGTTTGTAAGCATAGTATGCAAAATAATTGGACACGTGTTTTCCCGATTTCGGAAAATCGGCCCACAAGGAAAATTCTCGGAAAATTCGATATGCAAAAATCTATTTTCCATCCGATTGACTTGAAATTCGGTTTGTAAGGATAGTAAGTGAAATAAATTGAGATGCCATTTTCCGATGTTGGAAAATTTGACCTTAGGGTCGGAAAATTCCCGGAAAAGCGTCCGAAAAGTTTCTATGGGAAAATTTATTTTTCATCCGATTGTGTTGAAACTCGGTTTGTAAGCAAAGTATGCGAAATAATTGAACACGTGTTTTCCCGATTTCGGAAAATCCGCCCACAAGGAAAATTCTTGGAAAATTCGATATGCAAAAATCTATTTTCCATCCGATTGACTTGAAATTCGGTTTGTAAGGATAGTAAGTCAAATAAATTGAGATGCCATTTTCCGATGTTGGAAAATTTGACCTTAGGGTCGGAAAATTCCCGGAAAAGCGTCCGAAAAGTTTCTATGGGAAAATTTATTTTTCATCCGATTGTGTTGAAACTCGGTTTGTAAGCAAAGTATGCGAAATAATTGAACACGTGTTTTCCCGATTTCGGAAAATCCGCCCACAAGGAAAATTCTTGGAAAATTCGATATGCAAAAATCTATTTTCCATCCGATTGGCTTGAAATTCGGTTTGTAAGGATAGTAAGTCAAATAAATTGAGATGCCATTTTCCGATGTTGGAAAATTTGACCTTAGGGTCGGAAAATTCCCGGAAAAGCGTCCGAAAAGTTTCTATGGGAAAATTTATTTTTCATCCGATTGTGTTGAAACTCGGTTTGTAAGCAAAGTATGCGAAATAATTGGACACGTGTTTTCCCGATTTCGGAAAATCCGCCCACAAGGAAAATTCTTGGAAAATTCGATATGCAAAAATCTATTTTCCATCCGATTGACTTGAAATTCGGTTTGTAAGGATAGTAAGTGAAATAAATTGAGATGCCATTTTTCGTTGTTGGAAAAATCGACCGTAGGGTCGGAAAATTTCTGGAAAAGCGTCACAAAAGTTTGTATGGGGAAAATTTGTTTTTAATCCGATTGACTTGAAAGTCGGTTTATAAGCTAAGTATGCAAAATAATTGGGCACGTGCTTTCCCGATTTCGGAAAATCCGCCCACAAGGAAAATTCCCGGAAAATTCTATATGCAAATCTCTATTTTTCATCCGATTGACTTGAAATTCGGTTTGTAAGGATAGTAAGTGAAATAAATTGAGCTGTCATTTTCCAATGTTGGAGATTTGGCACTAGGGTCGGAAAACTCCCGGAAAAGCGACAGAAAAGTTTGTATGGGAGAAATTTTTTTTTTTCGGTTGACTTGAAGCTCGGTTTATAAGCAAAATATGCGAAATAGTTGGACACAATTACGATAACGATAGCGATGACGATAACTATAATGATAACGATAACGATACGAAATACGATAACGCTAACGATAACGATAACGATAACGATAACGGTATGATAACGATAGACGATGAGATAACGTACGATAGCGATGAAGATAACGATAACGATAGCGATGAAGATAACGATAACGATAGCGATGAAGATAACGATAACGATAGCGATGAAGATAACGATAACGATAACGATAACGATAGCGATGAAGATAACGATAACGATAACGATAACGATAACGATAACGATAACGATAACGATAACGATAACGATAACGATAACGATAACGATAACGATAACGATAACGATAACGATAACGATAACGGTAACGATAACGGTAACGATAACGGTAACGGTAACGGTAACGATAACGGTAACGGTAACGGTAACGATAACGGTAACGGTAACGGTAACGGTAACGGTAACGGTAACGGTAACGGTAACGGTAACGGTAACGGTAACGGTAACGGTAACGGTAACGGTAACGGTAACGGTAACGGTAACGGTAACGGTAACGGTAACGGTAACGGTAACGGTAACGGTAACGGTAACGGTAACGGTAACGGTAACGGTAACGGTAACGGTAACGGTAACGGTAACGGTAACGGTAACGGTAACGGTAACGGTAACGGTAACGGTAACGGTAACGGTAACGGTAACGGTAACGGTAACGGTAACGGTAACGGTAACGGTAACGGTAACGGTAACGGTAACGGTAACGGTAACGGTAACGGTAACGGTAACGGTAACGGTAACGGTAACGGTAACGGTAACGGTAACGGTAACGGTAACGGTAACGGTAACGGTAACGGTAACGGTAACGGTAACGGTAACGGTAACGGTAACGGTAACGGTAACGGTAACGGTAACGGTAACGGTAACGGTAACGGTAACGGTAACGGTAACGGTAACGGTAACGGTAACGGTAACGGTAACGGTAACGGTAACGGTAACGGTAACGGTAACGGTAACGGTAACGGTAACGGTAACGGTAACGGTAACGGTAACGGTAACGGTAACGGTAACGGTAACGGTAACGGTAACGGTAACGGTAACGGTAACGGTAACGGTAACGGTAACGGTAACGGTAACGGTAACGGTAACGGTAACGGTAACGGTAACGGTAACGGTAACGGTAACGGTAACGGTAACGGTAACGGTAACGGTAACGGTAACGGTAACGGTAACGGTAACGATAACGGTAACGATAACGGTAACGATAACGATAACGATAACGATAACGATAACGATAACGATAACGATAACGATAACGATATGATAATGATAATGATAATGATAACTGAATCTGTTTTTGAAATACTGGGCTTGACAGCGGCGAAGCGCGCCGGGTGATACGCTAGTCTCTCTATATATAAAATAGTTTGTCCTGACTGACTGACTGACTGATTGGCAATCATCGCACAGCCTAAACGGTAAGAGCTAGAGGGCTGAAATTTGGACAGGAGTTTCCTTATGTGGTGAAAGTGCGTACTAAGACGGGGTTTTGGAAAATTCCACCCGGAAAAGCCGGAAAAGCGTCGGGAAAGTTTGTATGGGGAAAATTTTATTTTTCATCCGATTGACTTGAAATTCGGTTTGTAAGCATAGTATGCAAAATAATTGGACACGTGTTTTCCCGATTTCGGAAAATCCGCCCACAAGGAAAATTCTCCGGAAAATTCGATATGCAAAAATCTATTTTTCATCCGATTGACTTGAAATTCGGTTTGTAAGGATAGTAAGTGAAATAAATTGAGATGCCATTTTCCGATGTTGGAAAATTTGACCTTAGGGTCGGAAAATTCCCGGAAAAGCGTCCGAAAAGTTTCTATGGGAAAATTTATTTTTCATCCGATTGTGTTGAAACTCGGTTTGTAAGCAAAGTATGCGAAATAATTGGACACGTGTTTTCCCGATTTCGGAAAATCCGCCCACAAGGAAAATTCTTGGAAAATTCGATATGCAAAAATCTATTTTCCATCCGATTGACTTGAAATTCGGTTTGTAAGGATAGTAAGTGAAATAAATTGAGATGCCATTTTCCGATGTTGGAAAATTTGACCTTAGGGTCGGAAAATTCCCGGAAAAGCGTCCGAAAAGTTTCTATGGGAAAATTTATTTTTCATCCGATTGTGTTGAAACTCGGTTTGTAAGCAAAGTATGCGAAATAATTGGACACGTGTTTTCCCGATTTCGGAAAATCCGCCCACAAGGAAAATTCTTGGAAAATTCGATATGCAAAAATCTATTTTCCATCCGATTGACTTGAAATTCGGTTTGTAAGGATAGTAAGTGAAATAAATTGAGATGCCATTTTTCGATGTTGGAAAAATCGACCGTAGGGTCGGAAAATTTCTGGAAAAGCGTCACAAAAGTTTGTATGGGGAAAATTTGTTTTTGATCCGATTGACTTGAAAGTCGGTTTATAAGCTAAGTATGCAAAATAATTGGGCACGTGCTTTCCCGATTTCGGAAAATCCGCCCACAAGGAAAATTCCCGGAAAATTCGATATGCAAATCTCTATTTTTCATCCGATTGACTTGAAATTCGGTTTGTAAGGATAGTAAGTGAAATAAATTGAGCTGTCATTTTCCAATGTTGGAAAATTTGGCACTAGGGTCGGAAAACTCCCGGAAAAGCGACAGAAAAGTTTGTATGGGAGAAATTTTTTTTTTCGGTTGACTTGAAGCTCGGTTTATAAGCAAAATATGCGAAATAGTTGGACACGATTACGATAACGATAGCGATGACGATAACTATAACGATAACGATTACGATAACGCTATAGATAACGATAACGATTACGATATCGATAGCGATAGAAAGATAACGATAACGATAGCGATAAGATAACGATAACGCTAACGATAACAATAACGATAACGATAACGATAACGATAACGATAACGATAATGATAACGATAATGATAACGATAGCGATAACGATGGCGATAGCGATAACGATAACGAAAGCGATTGCGATAGCGATAGCAATAGTGATAGCGATTACGGTAATCTTACCCAATGCCGGTCGGAAAAGAAAAACTATATCGGTTTTATGTGATGTCAGTTGACGGCGGCGTAGCGAAGCGCAACCGGACATATCTATTAATATACAACTGTTCAACCTGACTGAATTTTTACAGTTGTATTATCTTATGCTGAAAGTGAGTACTAAGAAACGGTTTTGGAAAATTCTGTCGGGAAATGTGTAAAATTCAAAGAAAACTGTTGTATGCAACTTTTTTTGATTGTCATCCGATTAGGCTCAAATTTATTTTCCGGAAAATTCACCCCCCTTGGTGGAAATTGGGTGGTAAAGGTTGTATGGGTTGAGTTTTAGTTCCCGGCGATTAACTCCAAATTCTTTTTCAAAGTTACTCATTAAAAAATAAGATCAGCGTGACTTTCAATTTTTGGAAAATCTACCCCAAAAGTCGGAAAATGGTCGGAAAACTGTTGTAAGCAACTTCTTTGTTTAACGTCGGATTGGGGTCAAACTCATTTTCAAAGATCTACATGAAAATTCAACAATGACTGCATACTAATTTTCCGGAAGATTCACCCCCCTAGATGGAAATTGGGTGGTAAAGGTTATATGGGTTAAATTTTAGTTCCGAGCGATTAGGTCCAAGTTCGTTTTCAAAGTTACTCATAAAAAATATCATCAACGTGACTTTTAACTTTTGGAAAATCTACCCCCAAAGTCAGAAAATGGTCGGAAAACTGTTGTATGCAGCTTTTTTGCTTATCATCGGATCAAGCTCAAATATACTTTCAGAGATCTATATGAAAATTTAACTATGACTGCATACTAATTTTCCGGAAAATTCACCCCCCTTGCTGGAAATTGGGTGGTAAAGGTTGAATGGGTTGAATTTTAGTTCCCAGCGATTAGCTCCAAGCTCATTTTTAAAGTTACTCAAAAAAAATATGATCAACGTGTCTTTCAAATTTTGGAAAGTCTACCCCAAAAGTCGGGAAATGGGCGGTAAACTGTTGAATGCAACTTTTTTGTTTATCATCGGATTGGGGTCAAACTCATTTTCAAAGATCTACATGAAAATTCAACAATGACTGCATACTAATTTTCCGGAAAATTCACCCCCCTTGGTGGAAATTGGGTGATAAGTTTATGTGGGTTGAATTTTAGTTCCCAGCGATTAGCTCCAAGTTCGTTTTCAAAGTTACTTATAAAAAATATGATCCACGTGACTTTCAACTTTTGGAAAATCTACCCCCCAAAGTCGGAAAATGGTCGGAAAACTGTTGTATACAACTTTTTAGTTTATCATCCGAATTTATTTCCAGGGATCTATATGAAAATTTAACCATGACTGCATACTAATTTTCCGGAAATTCACCCCCATTGGTGAAAATTGGGTGGTAAAGGTCTTATGGGTTGAATTTTAGTTTTTGTTTGGAGCTACCAAACTCCAGCTACCAAACTCTATTTCAAAGTTACTAATAAAAAATATGATCAACGTGACTTTCAACTTTTGGAAAGTCTACCCCAAAAGTCGGGAAATGGGCGGAAAACTGTTGTATGCAAATTTTTTGATTATCATCCGATCGGGCTCAAATTCATTCTCAAAGGTCTATATGAAAATTCAACAATGACTGCATACCAGTCTTCTGAAAAATCTACCCCTCTTGGCGGAAATTGGTGGGTAAAGGTTGAGTGGGTTGAAGATATTGGATTATAAAGGTGTCCATGAACTGACTGGAAAATTATAAAAATATTCCGTTCAACGCGGGCTGCCGTTTTTCATTGTACTTGGTTGTGTGCGGGACCGGGACCTGGAGGTGGCCTTAGAGGTGGCCCTGGAGGTGGACCTGTAGGTGGACATGGAGGTGGAAAATGGTCCAAGAACCGCAATATTTGCAAAATTCTTAATCTCGGTATAACTTTGGGGATTGGCTAGACGCTTGCCAGGGAATATTTCTAAGTAGAAGAAACGGGCGAAAAATGGTGCTCAAGCCGCGATATTTGGCAAATTTTTGATTTCAGTGAAACTTAGTGGAATGGTGGACGCTTGCCCTGGAAGCTTTCTAAGTTGAAGAAATGGGCGGAAAATGCTGCACAATCCGCGAAATTTGAAAAATTATAGCGTTCATCCGATTGCAAAGCAACTTTGAGGAATGGTAGGAGAATTGGTGGGAAATGTCCCAAAATGTGTATTCAAGGCCAATCCTTATTTTTGGGCCCATCTTTATCAAATTGGGTTTGTAAGCTTTAAATTTTAGAAGTCCACCACAAAGATCGGAAATGTCAGGAGAGACTTTTTTTAACCGCGGGCGGGGCCTAAGAGTTAATCTCTGCTTTGAGCCGATGTATGTAAGATACGGTCAAATATTTTCCAATTTGTGAAACTCACCCCCAAGACGGAAAAGAAAAACTGATACCGATATCGCTTGAAATAGCTTCGCGGGGCGCGAAGCAAGCCGGTAAAAAAAAAAAAATTTATTTTATGATTATTTGTGTGGCTTGGGTGCCTTTTTTTATAATTTTTTAGAGGGTGACAAAGGAATGGCATTTGTTTATGCTAGCGCCTTTTGGAATTTAATTATTAGCAAATCTCGTTAATTATGGCGTTATGAGGTGGTGCGCGCTCCGCGTTCAACTTTTGTTTATGCTAAACTCCTTTTTGTTTATGTTAGCGAATCTCGCACTTTAAAAGTACAGTGGGCATGAGGATGGTAAAACAAGGTTGGGACAGTGGGTTTTGAATATGATAAAAGGGTAGGGGTGAATACTGGATATGTCACTCCCTCCACACCTAAGAAGTAAAGCGTGTCTCACGCGTCTGTGTAATATGATTTTATATTTCTGGATACATTTTTGGAACAATATTTAAGTCTAATTGGTCTTTTTCAACTGGGAGTTCATTTTGGTTTTCAATAACGTTTATTTTTTACAAAAAATTCTTTTGAAATGTTCTTAAATTTATAAGTGAGGTATATGATTAACTTAATATAATAATGCTTATCATTAGGATTGTACATAATCATGTAAATTGGTTTTCTTTATGTATGTTCGAAAATGATTTCTTTGTTACAATATACGATATGGTTATGAGATGTGTAATAATATTTAATATTATATGTTGTGTGTAGTCTGAGTTTATATTAGTTGCAATGATTTCATTTAGTATTACTGAACAATTATAGGATTTTGAGCAAATTACTACCTTCAATTATAATTTCATTCTTCTGCATTTTTGATTTAAAGTGGTTTTTGGTAGTTTCCATGTTATAATAATATTGGGTTCAATAAAGTTAGTTTGTGTTGAGTCAATGAGATTTAGTATATCTGCGGCTAGGTTTTTTGTTTGATTCAAAATCCTAGTATGCATGGATTATAGTATTAATTTTGTTTCTTTATAGAGTTGTTTTCTGAGGTGCAGTATTTATTCAAAGTCATGTCCGGGTTTTGTTAAGATTTGCGATTCTTGTTTCTTTTATAATCTGGTTATTGTAAGTGGGTGTTCCTGCGTAAATAAGTATTCTTACTGGAGTTCTGCCAGTCGAGTTGTGTTTTTATTTTGTGGTTGTAAGTGTACAATATTATTTCAATTGCCATAAGTCGATTTTTCTTCGTCGTCGTCGTCAGTGTTAATTATTCGAATTTTTCATTTATGGTCTTATGTAGTCGTTTTACATCTGCCACACCATTTTTACTTGTTGTTATTTGAATTTTTGCTCCTTCTTTGTCAAGCCATTCTTTAAGTGCTATGCTCATAAAAGCACTGTGCCTGTCTGTTTTCAAAATAATGGGCTTCCCCATACTATTAAATGTACGAATAAGTCCTCTTTTGACTTTATCAAATCTTATTTAGCTCGATTATACTTGCAAATTTAGAATATAAGTCAATACATGTCAGATAGTTTTGGTTTCTTTATGGTGTATATGTCAGCCACATACATTTCTCTACAGTTTTCGACTTCAGGGTGTAACTTTAGTGTAAACGATGTATTTCTGTGTTCGATTTTTGCTCAGTTTGCATAAATTTCACATTCGTTAATTATGTTTTGAATTAGTTTTTGGGAATCTGGGTAATAGTACAGTTCTTTAAAGCCTGATCATTTTTCGATGCCTGGATGTAATAATTTCTTGTGGTTTTTAATGATTATTTCTTTGAACTCTGCATAATTTCTGATGTCTTGTAGTTTAAAATTTGTTCTCACTATTTGTGTTGTTTTCAGGGTTAATTTGTTTAAATACCTGTTGTATTAATTCAAAATCAGAATCATGTTCAATGTATACTGCGCTTCCTTTGGTACAAAAATGTTCCATCACTATCTGCTTTGCTTTTTCTATCAGGTTTGAATAATAAATTTTTATTTTGTTTTCACGAAAATAAGTTTCTCTAAAAATATACAAAATGTCATAATCGCATTTCTATCTGTCTTGCGAAATAATTGAGTGGTTTTCTTGTAAGTGTTAATTCGTGCTGTCTCGTGAATGTCAAATTGTCACTTTCGCGATATTGTATGTCGCAAATTTTTGAGAAGTAAGTTTAATAGTTTGAATTTTTCTTCATCGTTTAGATGATCCACTCTGTAATCTTGTCCAGTAGTGATTTCCGTTGCTTGCGTAATTTATTTCTTTTGTATGGTCTCAGATTGAAGACATAATTTGAAGTTTTTTCTGCATTTGGATCCCAAATTACATTTCATTTGTAAATAGTCTTTCAAAGCATTACTGTTGTTGATAATATAATCCAATAATAGCACCGTTTGCCATCAACAAATTTCTGCCTAACAGCAAATCACTTAATGAGGTGAAAAGTCATGTATAAAAAATATCTGGTTTTGTGTAAAGAGTTTATTTGGTGCAATAGATACATAATGATTTAACTTTGAAATCCCAGTCATAGTTCT
>JAEIFV010001472.1:0-46151 GCA_018904265.1 Lordiphosa collinella
ATCCAGTCAATCTAGACTCTGAAAGTACTAGATGCCTCAAATCTCACGCAAGTCTATGAAAAACATATCAAGAGATAGAGCAAGATCTCCTGATCATCATATTAAAATTGTCCTCCCCAATTTACCGGAATATTTATAATTAATTAAAAACAATGCGATTTTTACCCCTACGCGACATTTTACTCATTTCTCTACTCTCACTTCTAGAGTAAAAACAAAATAATCCTTTTAAAGGGAGGACATTCTCTATGAAACGGATATGGCAATGTATGTCATTAAATGTACTATTAATTATTATTAATTTTTTTAAAGAATTCTTGGCGTTTTCTCGCCAAACGATCAGCTGATCGGCACGCCACGCCTCGTGCCAATTGGGGCTGAGCCAAGTAAAGCGCGCCATGCGCAGAATATTCAAATTATGATTTGAAATTATTTCTTAAGAATTTCTTTTTATAAATGCTATTTTTAAAAATAATGAATTAACTAGTTTTACTATGGACAATTTGACATTTATTATGGACAGTTTTAACAGTAACAGTAAACCATTTTACCCAATAGGGCAAGTCCAAACGCACTATTTATAGTATTTTGCAACGAAAAATAATAAAAAGAGAAGTCGTAAGTAGTCGAAAAGCAAACATTATGACCGGCCAAGCTGTCAGAAAGCTCACCCAACTTTTTAACACAAAGACAAGAATTTAATTGCAGCCAATAAAACATCAGTAAATTGCTGAAAAAAGAATAATATTGTTGCCAGACGTAAGCAAAGAGCACCAAGTTACACACCTGACCAAATACAAACTGTCAAATCTCAATGTCGGTGGATGTGCAGCCAATATCGTGGCAAACTATTTGTTTTAGACGATGAGCCATGTACCAAGAAATAGTGTTTTTTTACACCTTCGATGTATCGCCACACCTGCTGATGTGAAATATAAAAAAAAAGTAAAATCGGCTTGTCAAGATGACAACAGCCCCGAGGGGCCAAAGCCGAGCCTCTCTCAATCTCTTGGCTTGTACGCTTCTTATTTTAGCGCAAGAGAAAGGGACCTCAGTTTAACGCCGAATCCGAACGGCAGTTTTTTGAGAGGCTTTTCATGGCTAATTACTGCAATGCTGGCACCAACAGCAAGAGGCGTGGCCGGGTGTAAGTTTTATTCAAAGAAAGATGAAATATTAGTTCAAGCAAAAGTTTGAGCCCAAAGTTATGCTTTACATTGCGATCTCTGAGAGGGGCATATCGAAGCAGTGGTTCAAACCAAGAGGAATTGTAGTCAACAAGGAAGTGTACATAAACGAGTGTTAAAGAAGGTTTTCCGTTAATTGTGTTTTCTGGCCTGACAAAGCTTTTCTAATTACGCTAAATGACAACGGGTTTCCTGAGCAGCAAAAGTCATCCCTTTTGTTCCAAGGGAACGGAACCCAACAACTTGCCGCAGTGTCGACCAATTGAAGATTTTTTGGAAGTCTGAGTGCTGCAGTTTATAAAACAACTGGAAGTCCAAAAATATCAAAGAACTGACCGACATGATTAGCTTATGTATTCGAAAATACGACCCCAAGGTCGTACAGGCCGCCTGCGGAGACAGTTTCCGGAACCTAAGTCAAGTGGCGGATAACAGTCCGTTCGACCAAATCCATTGATGCAATTCTTTTGTATATGTAGTCATAAATAAGCTGTCAAATTTTCATAAAGATCCGTTGAGAATTGTGGTTATGGATGCATTTTAAAGTTTGTGCAGATTTTTAGTTGTCACTCGTTACCCACCATTATGGTGTGAACTCCCACAATTTTATAGATAGAAGTGATCAGGACTATTTAGTAATCAGGACTATTTATCGATCCGACAAAGGATTGCTGAAGATGTTTGCAGTAGCAGCGCAGCTTTAAGCTGCTACTGCGGCAGCAAAATACATCCTTAGAATACGCATTCGTTGGTACAGAGTATAGAACTGTCGGGTTTGACCGACTTTCTTTCATGTTTTTTATATGGAATTTGACAATTAAAGGAAAATTTCGAACGTTCTCAAAATCATCAGTTTGGCAGCCAAGAAAATCAATTGTTCTAAGACAGTTGAGCCACCGCAATTTTACGCTTGGTAATAATACAGAGGCAATAATTGCAGTTTTCGCTTCAAGCTTAAATAGTCGTTTTAATCAGGGATTAATACCGAAACGAATTTCGGTTCCGGTAGGTGCCGAAATGAATGCTCAGTTAAAGGTTTCACTTCGGTTTTCAATTTATTTCGGTTTTGGTCTTCGAAACGATATCCGGTTTTTGATTTCGGTATACCGGTACGTGCCGGTATAGGAAAACATTTTTTAAATATTGAAAAAAGTAAATTCTGAGATAAGTATTCAACAAAGATGCATTCGTTTGACATTTAAAGTAAAATTAGAGACGCTATTTCTGATTGGACTTTATCAGTTTGTCTTGACCTGATACGTCATCCCCAGACCAGATATTCACATTGGGTCCAAAATAATGCCAGATAGAAAAGCATTGTTCTCAAAAAGGAAAAAAAAGGATTTCGCTAGAGAGGACGTATTTGTTCATTTTTCCAGTGTATCCAAATGGAATAAAAATCCCTAAAAACTAGATTTTTGACTTGAAGCTTAGTTGTGGTCACCTCAGCAGGCTCTAATATTCGTAGGGGAAGATGGGGATGAATATTGGCCCCAAGCACAAATAAATTACAGCTTTTTGTTTATGAAAATTTTCTCTCTTCTTATTACCTTACTTTTTTGACCAGCAACCGATCAGTCAACACCTGCATTGAGTTGATGATCCAGAACTCGATTTTTTTTCAAATATTATTGAAATTTTTTATTTTTTGCTTGGCAATATACAGGGTGGTCCATCTAGTGTTTGGAATTTGAACTATTCATAATTTGACTTTAAAAACGTCAAATGTCATTCGGAAAGCGATCAATATTTAGTAAATACTTTCACATTTACGAAATGGGTCGCTATTCGCTTGAAGAAAGTTGCGAAATATTAAAAACATATTTCCAAAGTGGTGAGTCTTCGACTAAATTGTGCGAAATTCAATTTGTGGTTAATTTCGTGAAGCCAGTTCGTGAAACTGGAATGTTGGTGGATAAACCAACCGTTTTACGTACTCGTCCGGTGCGCTCGAACGAAAACATTGCTGCGGTTGCAGAAAATGTGCGTGAACAACCATCGACGTCAACTCGCCATCGATCTTAACTATTGGACATTTCGCGCACTTCTTTGATTCTTCGATTTTTTCATAAAGACTTTTCCATTAGCCATACTAAGATCAATTGGTGCAGCTGCTAAAGCCAATTGACCATCCGAATCGTCTACAGTTCGCAAATTGGGCGGAAGATAGTTTGGCCGAAGATGGTGAATTTAACCGAAAAATCATCTTTTTCGTATGAAGCGCACTTACACCTCGGTGGTTATGTTATTAAACAAAATTGTCGCACGCCAGAAAATCCGCATATCATCGTCGAGAGCCAATGCTGCCACCACGTGTCACTGTTTGGTGCGGATTTTGGTTCCGAGGCATCATTCGTCTAAGGAGCCACCGTACCGTAAATGGTGAGCGCTACCGCGCAATGTTAAGCGATTAATTCTTCGAGGAAATTGAAGCGGAAGACTTGGACGATATTTGGTTTCAACAAGACGGCGCAACGTGCCACTCAGCGTACGCCACAATCGATCTTCTGCGCCCTATCTTCGAAAAGCGAATAATCAGCAAATATGGAGATGTGAATATTGGCCGCCAAGAAGCTGTGATCTGACACCGTTGGACTATTATCTTTGGGGAGCAGTCAAGGACAAATGTTATGCAAACAATTCTGAAACAATAGATGAGTTGAAGAACGAGATTCGAATTGGTATTGCTGACATACGTGCTGAAACAATTGAAAATGTTCTAAAAAACAACCTTTCAAATAAATGTCAACCTTAGAAAAATATTGAGCGGGTTTTTTTATAGCAAAATTAAATTCCAAATTTTAAATGAACCACCCTGTAGTTCACAATTTTTTTAGGAATTCAAAAAGTAAGTATGACAGAAATATTTTGATCAATTGCCTTTTTGACCGAAATATGAATTTGAATTTGAAAAACAGCCACCAGCATAATGTGCTTGTAAAAAAAGAAAATTTTTTTATTCAAATTAAAGGGAAAATTATAAATTTTTTGATTTAATAAAGAATAACTACCAAAAAACACGAATTTTTAACTTTTAAAAGGGTGGCTCACAACACCCCACAAATTTTGGAAGTGTCAAAAAAAACATTTGTTTTTGGCACGGGGGGGGCGTTAGGAGAGTTGTACTTCCTCCCCGGGCGTGTTTTTAACTCCCCTGCTCTGGGGGTTTGAGGATACCCTAAATCCCCCCGGATTTTGGGTGGGGAAAACCATCCCCCCCCCCCGTACTGCCCCCTCGCCCATAAATTCCCGAGGGGGTCCCAGAACCCCCGAGGAAAAAATTAATTATAAATAATACTCGTTTATGGAACTCTGGTTGAATTCCCGCTGTCGTTGAGTTTTGGGATAGATTGGAAGGTTTGATTTTTTTGGTTTCTATTCGGAGAGAATAAGAAATGATAGACTTTAACCTCTTATTTCTAGCTTATAGCATCTAATAAAGAGCTTATATCGCTTCTGGCTGAAAGTTTCTCATGGACTCGTCCAAAAATATATGAACAAAAATTAAACAAAATGAAGAGAGTTGTTTGAAACTTGTCAGTTGAAAATCGCATCAATTCCAACGCGGCCAATGCGGAATGGTTGTTTGATAAATTATTTAGAAAACCATTCATTAGCTACGTTTTAGTTAAACCTCAACTTTCGTTTTCCAAAACGTCATCCACACTCTCCTTCCGTTGTGTACTTTTCTACTTCATTAAACAAATCCTCTAATTACAAAAGATAATAACAACTCGATGCCATCAACAAAAAATAACAGCCCATCATAAACAACTCAATAATGAGTAACTAAGAGGCGCATGCAAAATCAATAAAACGAAAAACAATTGAAACAAAAGCCACTTTGACGTACGTAAAATATAATAAAAGAAATATGTCATAATCAACGTAATCGTTTACTTGCGTGGCTAAGGATTTGGCTGGGATAATAATAAGCCAGCAATTAGTGTCATTGAGAGACTTGATAAAGCTCATCGCAAGACCCGAAACCCTAGTTAAGTTTCCACATTTAAAGCAATTTAAGCGCAAAGCAAAATGCATAAAAGAATGAGAAAGGTTAAGCGACATCCTTTTCTATCCATTCATTCCTACCGCCCGTCTCTCTGCTCGTAACTGAAATTGGAGAAAAGAAAGAGAAAAGTTGCGAGGGCAAATCGCAATTCCACTTTTATTAATATTTTTCTATTTGCCTATGGAAAACTACTGAGCATTTTCTTTTCTCAAGGAGAGCGAACTTTTCTTTATACAAGATACTTAAAGGACATTCAATTGGCACCTTTTGCCAAGCAAACTGAATGGTGGCTGTCTTAAGTGAATTAGGAGGGAACTTGTAACAGTTTTTCTTTCGTGCTCAAGGTTTTCCCCGCTTAATGAGGCCTTCTCAAGCAGTGTGTGCGTTGGGAGTTTGAGTTCGTAAATAAAAAAGGATTACTTTTATGGCCCTTGATGCCACCCCCACCACGGCTCCAGCTTTAGTAAATACCTATTAATGATTTCGTTGCTTCTTGGGCACCTGTGTCCTGCTTGGTTCAAGTGTAAGGCTTGCGTTGCGTTTTAATAAAATAAGATTGATTGTTATGGGCCTGGGATAGAAGCAAGCAATCTAACCGCAGCACAGGCCCCCCTCCCATTGCGCCATGTTCCACCACTTAATGATTTCGAGCAAATTTTGCGGTGTTCTTGGCCTGTGCCTCGGTCAAGGATAAAGCATAGGGCAATTATTGGAATTTTTTTTTAGTTTGCTTGGTTGGTTGGTGGTTTAGTTGTTGTACATAAAAATGGGGCCAGTTTAGGGGAGGGGCCGTGGTTGATAGTTTATGTTGCTTGTAATTAAAATTGAGGGTGTGCGTTGCGTACAAATCGGTCGATATAACATAGAGCAAATGCCCTTCGATTTGGCATGCTAAGGGGTTGTTGTGGCGTGGTTTCTTTTGTTAGTTGGTCAATCAGAGACAATATTCAATTTGTTCCACATTCCATTTTTGAGCTACCAAAAACGGCTTATGCAAAATTCTCTTGTCCAAGATGTAAATCCAAGTATTTGGCCTTGTTAACCATATTCAATCGTAACACAAGTCAAGTTGCCCTACCAGCTCTGCTTTCCTTTACCACTTTTCATCCTGTTTATATATAAATTTCAATTTGCATACGCAAAAATTCAAGGACCATTGCACGTATAATCAAAACATAGACAACGAACTGCACAGAAATAAATGCGAGACATGAAAATAACTTTAGCATTATGGGCAGCAGCCACTCTACCTTCATAGCGCCTGAATAGAGCTGCCGTCTTGTTGACTATTTGTCTATGTGTAAGTTGCGTGTGTTCTTCAGTCTACTCCAGACTGACTGAGGAGAGGAAAAATTCTACTAGTCTGTAGTTTTCCAACTCGAGTGGGTCTTGCTAACCTGCTCTCATACAGTTTTGTTAGACTAACTTTTTTTCGTGACTGGACAAAATGCTTGGCGTTTGGGTAGGAAATGTCTGCCTGTCTATCTGTCTGTCTTGCTGGCCACCACACACACACACTCAACCTCCTGCCGCCTCCTCTGCCATCCCTTTTAGATAGTTTCATTTGCCTTTTACATTTCCACACATTTCCTTTTGGCTTCTGCTTTGCGTGTCTGTGCATAGACAATGTCGACCTACTGCGAAGAGACGCCGCTTTGCATATTTATTTTATTTGATTTAGTTCTTTTCCGTCCTCCCGTTCGCTTTTATGTAACAGCCACGCGACGTGTGATTAAAAATTCGTAATTTGCTCATATATTTTCCACGGCTTCTTTCTTGCCTTTGTGTGTCAGGCATTTTATTATAGCATACCTCAAGGCGTCCCAGTTCCTGGTTTCGTTTTCGTGCCGTTTTTTCGTCACGGTTCATTAATATTTAATTAAAAAATCAATATTTGACATATAACTTGGCAGGTTGTTGCTGTTTGTACCTTTGCTTTCTGTTCTTTCAGTTGCCTAACTTATGCATGTGCATTCTGCATATCTTATTATAACAGATTTCTTGTTGTTGTCGGGGATGGCCCCCTACCACTTCTTAAGGCTGTCGTCTACGTGACGCTCCACTTTCTTAAAATCCCTCGAACATGGCAATTTTTCAAAAGAAAATTGAAAAGAGGGTAACATAAAAAGTGTAGCATGAAATATGTAAAAATATGGTCGTTAACTATGCACAGCCAGCTAGAGAGAGAGAGAGAGGGTGTCTAAGGGTACTTGGCAGTGGAAGAGTTCACTGGTGCAGTCAATTGAATAGAAATTCGCAAATAGACTTCTTCTTTGTGTTTGCTAATGCATATTTTTTGGGTACAAAAATTGGAATTGGAAAGAAGTAAAGGAGCTATTTGAAGAAATGAATTCATTTACATTTCCTCTGAATATCTAAAAGAAAATGCATTTAATTAAAGTGGAAAGATTGACACTTCAATAAGCACTTCAAAAAATATTGGCTGTGACAATCAACTTAAGGAATCGGTTTTTGATGCTGATTTGATGGACTGTCTCAGATTTTTGTTTCACTAAAAAGTAAGTGAATGTTAGCAGGTTCAAGGTCAACAGAGAATACATATGAACATGAACAGAAGCTGTGGCTGTGTAGACGGCCGTTTCGGCTGCCGCCATGGCAAAACCTTGCTGTTTCAGTTGCTGTCACACCAAAAATCCATTTGCAAATCCTATTTAAAAAACTCAGACCGGCGAATAAATAGTTGAAGATTCCAAGTGCTCAAATAGCACGAAACTTTTACTAGCCCTAAGCTCCGTTGTTAGAGAAGCTGGAGGTATATGCATTAGCGTTAATGGTTTTTCAATGTATCTCTGTTTTTGTAAGAAATTGTTCGGGTTTTAAGCATTTGACTTTGGGAACAATATGAAAGTAAGCAAGGTTCGAATTGCAGACTAAATATTAGCAATAGTCTGAAATTTTGACTAAAAACTAACCTATCATTTAGTCAATATTTGTAAATCGACTAAATCCATAAAATTGACTTTAGTCACAAAGCATAAAAACTGTGGAGATCTAGTTTATTTTCGCCCCATCCCGCACCTGTAATTTAGAAAAAAACCTCATATCTCCCACAGTTTTGATGTATGTCAACAGTCTTCTTAAGGCCGAAAATGACGCATGTTATTGTTGTTATACCGAAAAAAATGGCTGGCAAATTTGAAACCTAAAAAAAATGGCAGCGGGACTAAAATTTTAAGTACGAGTAGGCTTCATATTGATCCGAATCGTGGACTGCCCGTCAATTTAAAATATGAATTTTACGCTGCTGAAAGCATCCGAGGTGTGGTGCAGTTGACTGAGCGACGAGCAATCATAAAATAAAAAAAATTTAATAATAAATAAAAATTTTTTAAATTTTCTCAACAAGAGGAGAGGGGTGGGTTGGGTGCTATTGTGGTACCAGTCATCCCCAAATAGAAAACTCTCAATTTTTAGACCCTTGCAGAGGATAATATAAAATATTCCGGATGTTTGTAACGCATTGATGGAAGCATCTCCGACCACATAAGGTATATATATTCTTGATCAGCACGACGAGCTTAGTTGATTTAGCCATGTCCGTCCGTCTGTCTGTTTCTAAGCTATCTCCTTTGTCAGTTTGAAAGCTATCTTCACCAAACTTTGCACGAAGTCTTTTGGTACATACGGATGGCTATAGCATATAGCTGTCATAGGAACGATCGGTCAAAAAACTAGTTCTAGTGAGAAAAACTTTTTTGTTTTCAATGGAAACGTGCTTATTACTGGCATATACTTATTTTATAGACTTTTACACAATTCTACAAAGTTTTGTCAAAATCGGATGACTATAGCATACAGCTGCAGTACGACTGATCGGTCCGTAAAGAAGTTTTAGTGAGAAACCCTTTTTTGTTTTAAATGGGATCGCCTCAAAATTTCGTAATTGTGGTGGTTTTCCATGATTCACTAAGTTTGTTCGAAATCGGACTTCTATATAGTATAGCTCCTATAGAAAAGTAAGTCCCGTAAAGAAGTCTTAGAAAAACTTTTTTGTTTTCAATGAAGCCTGCAAGGGTATAAAATATTTCTCTATCTAAAATATCTTTCCCCTATTTTGTATTTCCATCTTCTAGTTAAGTGATTTGTGTTAGACTAGCTCACAATTACTCTCTCATTTGTTAGCTTATGTTAGAGATAGCTCCATGAAAAGATGAGAAATCGGTCCTTACTTAAACCTTGTTTTAAGCTCAAGCGCTTAAAACTGCGAAAGTTTACTAAAAAGTTAACAGGCTCAAGGTCGAGGATTGATTGAAATTCAATAGTAAAAGTAAGAGTAAAAATGACACAGCCCCAAGGGGCCAAAGCCGAGCCTCTCTCAATCTCTTGGCTTGTGCGCTTCTAATTTTTACACAAGAGAAAGGGACCAACAGCTAAACGCTGAATCAGGACGGCAGTTTGAGAAGCTTTTCATGGCTTATTACTACAAAGCTGGCGCCAACAGCAGAGAGGGGTTACCGGGTGTTAAGTATATTCAAAGAAAAAACTTTTCATTAGATGTTCCGAGGCGGGATCGAACCAAGGACCTCTTGCACAGCGGTCGCCGCTGAGCCACCCGGCCACAAGATTGAAATTCAATAATCAACTGAAAATTCAACAAAGAATACATATGAACATGAACAGCAGCTGTGGTTGTGTAGCTCTTGTTGTGTAAGCTATGGAGTATCCGATCAATCGACGCCAGAAATTTTCTATACACATCGCATTCCAGAAAGCTGCTGAGACAGCAGTGCAAGCGGAAGCTCGAGACTGGCAGTTGCATAAAGCACATACTCGAAATGCTTGGGGTGTTTTTAAAAGAGCTGCATTTCAGTATGATCCGAGTCTTGGGTATGACAGCCATTAGCTTCAAATAATAGAGAGATTGAACAAAGCTTGCCGACTTTGAGATGCTCTAAAATGGGAAGAAGCGAGAACTGGGATGTGTTGTTCTGAAGGCTAAGTAGTAATTTCACTTCTAACCCTACAAGGACAAGTTCACCAGCGAATTGATTGAAACGGAGTTCTATAAATTGGAAGTTAGCTTCGCCTGTTTGTTTTTGTACCTGCTAGTTGTTAATCGATTGTCTTCCAACTTATGGCCGATTTCTCATGTTCCTCTTCCTCGCTAATCTAGGTTGATTTTGCGCAGCACTTGCTCAAAATGAGCAGCCATTTTAATTACTTTTTTTTTAACAAAAACAAATTCATTTATTATCCTGACTTGACCTACCTTTTCAATTCGCTTTTTCGCCATTATTTACGATATATTGTCAAAACAAACACCAAATTTCACTTGATAAATTAATAAAAACGGGTAACATCCTGTGCCGACATTTTCGGAGGCCTAGAGTAATAGTTTTTTAATGACTTTTCGTAGACTCCGTCGCTCATTCCCAAATTCTTTGGCCAAAAACTTGTCTGCCGTCATCATGGCATTTAATTAAAATTTGCAGCTAATTAAATGTCAAAAAGCGACAGCAAGCGACTGACAGTACATTGCCAGGCGTATGAGTGATGTCTGTGTTTGTGTTTCCCATTGGGGAAACTCACATAGGCGCCTATTTAGTGGCGGCTTTTCGCCAAACATTTCTGTTTGCTTTTTTTGGCATTAATTGAAAATGAAAATTGATTTGGGAAGTGATTGGCGGAAGTATGTAGAAATAAATTTGCCCGAGTGATTTTTGGTTGAGTTTTTGAAGCACTCGTAACTGCAATTACGAGAATAATATATTTCCCACATCACTTGGCATTTAGGAAAATATGCACCGCATTGAAATTCTGTGGAAAAATCATTTCCACTTTTGCATAATTGATGGCTGAGCTTTTAATTGGAACTGAGTTGTGGTTATTACGAGTGTAAGTGGTGATAAATGGGGAAGGGGGCAAGCAGGTGGGGCAAGTGCAAGTGTGGGTGCGAGAAGGTGGGAACAATGTCAGTTGGCGCTTAAATTTATGCAAATTAAGTCTGTGCTTTAACGCAAGGGTAGTCAAAATTGAAGGGGAAAATGCAGATTGCAACAACAATTATAAATGCAGAGCTCTCTGTAATTGGAGTTGATTTTTTTTTGAGGGGAAATTACCATTAACTATTACTTAATTAAAATGTTCATTTTTTTACTGTTTAAAGTAATTTCAAATTTGTTTGGGCAAACTTAGTCATTGCACGCAAAAGTATGCTACAAAAATATCACGAAATAAATGCCAGAGTGAAAATGTTAGTTTATTTTTTCATTCTAAAAATGGTTATCCCCATGGCATATCTATCTGTAAACAATAAAAAAAAGCGAAGGTAAAACCATTCAGTACCCATTTAAGCGCTTAAAGTCAACTTTGTCGCTTTAATCTTTTTTATTTTCAAATATTTTGCACAAATCCCAGCTAAAAAAACGAATTAGAAATTGTCCACACACTATTTTAAATATCGCGAATATGTGTTTTTAGAGGTAGATTTTTAGTATTAAACTAAACTGCTTCACCATCGAGATTAAAAATATTTGTATGGTTGACATCAAGTGGACGTGGTGGAGAGAGTTGCAGAACAATAAATATTTATCACTTTGTTGAATTAATTAACCATTGTATTTATTGATAAATTAACCATGACGAATGATTGATAACATTTGTTCGGTTACTACAATAGTTTCATTATTGGAATAACTTCCCATTGACAACACCACATGCAGTTATAAAACATGAATTTAAGAAGAATCTTTAAGAATTAGTTCAGTAAATAACAATTTTCTTGCTCTTAAACCTAATCCTTTTAGTTTTCAACCAAATTTATTGAAATGGATCCTGTCGAATCATAGTCAAGGAGTTCCTGTCAAGAACTTTCTATTAGAAATTTTGCACCACAAGCATGTAACCAGAGACGTTGAATAGCATCCGCGTTAAAATGTGAAAGTACAATGTTTCCCATGGTCATAAAATTCATTTTGTAAAAATACAGAATGAAATAAATCAGTTTTTAATGTTTATGTTTTAGCTTTAATGGCAGTTTGCTGATAACTGAAATGTTACTTCAATTTTGATAAGACTAAATATTAAATTGAGAAAAGCTAGTATTAAAATGATACCAAAAGTTTGACAGTCAAAATATCAAAATGATAATTGTTAGCATCAAATTGATACAAAACAAGTAAGGGACTTATTGACTTATTGTGTTTTCATACACATACACACACACTCACACATACACACACACACATTCTGACATACGCACACACGGACTAACTGACAATGTAATACCCTCTCTCTCCTACAAGCAATATTGAATCGTATGTAACTTCGGTGTTTTTTGTCCGATCTTATTGATCTTTTCAGAATAGATAGATATTGGGCCTTTCTTGAAATATATAAAGTTTGGAAGGTCTAACTTAAAAATTGTGGCAGTTTTTTGCGCTTAAAGGGGGGAGGGGGAGGAATTTTCCAAGTCTGAAACAAACTCGATTTGAACGCAAGTCATCCACCCTGGCCTCCTCCGTTATATATGGTAATGCCAAAGCAAACACTGAGCAAGCAATAGCTGATCTGTTTGCAGAGTTTTTTGAGTCAACCTACTCGTCTTCTAGGTACTGTGCGAATCAACCATACCCGTATGGGTTGAATATGTCTAATTGCATTTTAAGCCCCATTATCACTGAAAGCTCGCTCCTTTGCGATCTTAACTCTGTGAAACCCGTGAATGCACCGGGCCCTGATGGAGTGCCTGGCTGTGTACTTAGGTTCACTTTGTAAGCCTATTCATAAATTGTTTGAATTGTCTTTGGAGTCATCCGCTTTCCCTTTGTTATGGAAGGAATCTTTTATTATTCCACTCCATAAAAAAGGTAATAAGTCAGATGTTGGAAATTATAGGGGTATTTCCAAGTTGTCTGCAATTCCTAAGGCTTTTGAGAGAATTATAACATCTCAACTGCAACATTTATGTAGTTCCATTATCTCACCCTTCCAACATGGATTTGTGAAGCGAAGATCTACTACCACTAACCTTTTAGAATTCACATCTTCAGTGATCAAAGGGTTCATAGGTAAAATGCAGACCGTCATTTATACTGATTTTAGTAAAGCTTTTGATTCTGGTTATCACTCCTTGCTGCTTCACAAACTGAGTTTAATCGGCTTTCCAACTAACCTCCTCAGTTGGATTTCTGATTACCTAAGTAGTAGAACCCAAAAAGTTCCTCTTCGTAATTCATATTCTAAGTGCATCCAGGTTGCTTCTGGAGTTCCCCAAGGAAGTCACTTGGGCCCATTGCTTTTTACTATCTTCATCAATGATCTTCCTTCAGTCTTGGCTCACTCTCGGGTGCTTATGTACGCCGATGATGTGAAAATTTGTTTAACATATAATGATTTGGTTTCCCGCTATAATTTGCAAGCAGACTTGGATGCATTTCACTCTTGGTGTCAAGATAATCTTCTAAACCTGTGTAAGTGTAAGGTTATTACATTTTACAGAAGCTTACCACAATTACTCACTTACATGCTTGATAATGTGGCATTGCAGCGCCTAAATGAAGTAAATGATCTTGGGGTTATTCTTGACCATCAACTTAAATTTAACTCTCATGTAACTGCTACTGTTAATAAGGCCAGAAGTGTTCTTGGGTTTATTAAGCGGTGGTCGAAAGAATTTGACGATCCCTACACTACCAAGATTCTTTACACTTCTCTTGTCCGTCCTACACTTGAGTATGGTTCATGTGTGTGGTCTCCGCAATATTCGACCCATCAAGATAGAGTTGAATCTGTGCAAAACCAATTCTTATTGTTTGCCCTTCGGGGCTTGAACTGGAATCCTGAGGTCCGTTTACCAGCTTACTCTAGTAGACTACTTTTAATTAATCTTCCTTCCTTACTTAACCGTAGAGTTATGCTTGGTGTAATCTTCATACATAGACTAATTAATGGCGAAATCGACTCATCGGAGTTGGTTAGCCAAATCAATCTTAATGTTCCTTGTAGACTGTCCCGTAGCTTTGTCCCCTTATCTCTGAAACATTGTACTACTAACTATGCCTTGCATGATCCGTTTCGTGTCCTCTGTACTGATTACAACAAACTCTACCGCTTAATCAATTCGGAACTTTCTCTTCCTGCTTTAAAAACCTCTATTTTAAATCATTTGTCCCGTACTTAACCTTATTTTGTACTTTTCGATCCGGTTTTGTGTCGCACGCTGGCGGCTGCGCCTCTCGGTCGGTTGGGCGGGAGGTGGGCTGCTATTTTGCCTGGGGTTCGCGCGTAACAGGCTTCGGCTTGGTGTAGTAAGGGCCACTTGAACGTACTGTTCATTGTACGTCAACGTCCATATAAAAAGAATCTGGTATACACCTATCTACATGCAAAAATTTGTGGCTCTATCTCTTATAGTCTCTGAGATCGACGCGTTCATACGGACAGACGGACGGACAGTCGGACAGATGGACGGACGGAAGGACTCGTCTGTTGATGCTGATCAAGAATATATATACTTTATAGGGTCGCAAGTGCTTCCTTCTACCTTTTACATACTTTTGCACAACTTCATGATCCCCACTTTACCATTTTCAATGGGAACAGGGTATAAAAATAGAGGGAAGTTAACTTCGGCTCGGCCGAAGTTATGTATACCCTTGCAGTTTGTTTTTCTAAATAAGACTACTTTTCTATGAAGGTTATCTATATATATAAAACTGTTCAACCTGACTGACTGACTGGTGATCGTCGCACAGCCTAAACGGTAAGAGCTAGAGGGCTGAAATTTGGACAGGAGTTTCCTTATGTGGTGAAAGTTCGTACTAAGACGGAAATTTCACCCGGAAAAACGTCGGTAAATTTTGTATGGGTACATTTTTATTTTTCATCCGATTGACTTGAAATTCGGTTTGTAAGTGAATAAAATTGAAATGATATTTTCCGATGCTGGAAAATTTGACCGTAGGGGCGGGAAATTCCCGGAAAAGCGTCCGATAAGTTTGTATGGGAAAATTTTTATTTTTCATCCGATTGACTCGAAATTCGGTTTGTAAGCATAGTATGAAAAATAATTGGACACGAATTTTTTCGATTTTAGAAAATCCGCCCGCAAAAAAAACTCTCGGGAAATTCTATATGCAAAAATCAATTTTTCATCCGGTTGAATTGAAATTCGGTTTGTAAGGACAGTAAGTGAAATAAATTGAAATATGATTTTCCGATGCTGGAAAATTCGACCGTAGGGTCGGGAAATTCCCGGAAAAGCGTCTAAAAAGTTTGTATGGGTAAATTTTTATTTTTTCATCCGATTGACTTGAAACTGGGTTGGTAAGCGAAGTGTACGAAATAATTGGACACGTATTTTCCCGATTTTGGAAAAATCTGCCCGCAAGGAAAATTCTCGGGAAATTCGAAAAGCAAAAATCTATTTTTCATCCGATTGATTTGAAATTCAGTTTGTAAGGATTATACTATCCTTACGGTAACTCGGGCTGCCGTTTTTCATTGTACTGGTTGTGTGCGGGACCTGGACCTCGACCTGGAGGTGGCACTGAACCTGTACGTGAAAGTGGAAATGGACGTGGACCTGAAGGTGGCCATTGAGGTGGCCATGGAGGTGTCCATGGCGGTGGCCATGGAGGTGGCCTTGGAGGTGGCCATTGAGGTGGCCATGGAGGTGTCCATGGAGGTGGACATGGAGGTGGCCATGGAGGTGGCCATGGAGGTGGGCCTGTAGGTGGACATGGAGGTGGAAAATGGTCCAAAAACCGCAATATTTGCGAAATTCTTAATCTCGGTGAAACTTTGGGGATTGGCTAGACGCTTGCCAGGGAATGTTTCTAAGTAGAAGAAACGGGCAGAAAATGTTGCACAAACCGCGATATATGGCAAATTTTTGATTTCAGTGAAACTTAGTGGAATGGTGGACGCTTGCCCGGGAAGGTTTCTAAGTTGAAGAAATGGCCGGAAAATGGTGCACAAACTGCGAAATTTGAAAAATTATAGCGTTCATCCGGATGCAATGCAACTTTGAGGAATGGTTGGAGAACTGGTGGAAAATGTCCCAAAATGTGTGTTCAAGGCCAATCCTTATTTGTGGGCCGTTCTTTATCAAATTGGGTTTGTAAGCTTTAAATTTGAAAAGTTCACCACTAAGATCGGAAATGTCAGGAGAGTCTTTATTTTTAACCGCGGGAGGGGCATAAGGGTTATTCTCTGCTCTGCTTTATGTTCCAATTTGTGAAATCCACCCCCAAGACGGAACATAAAACTGATACTCTTATCGGTTAAAATAGCTTAACTGACGGCGGCGTAGCGAAGCAAGCCGGGTTTATTTGCTGGTACTATATAGAAGTCCGATTTTGGCCAAACTTAGTGGAATCATGGAAAAGCATAACAAATTAACAGTTACGAAATTTGGAGGCGATCCCATTTAAAACAAAAAAGTTTTTCTCACTAGAACTTCATTTTCGACAGATCATTCGTACTGCAGCTATATGCTATAGTCATCCGATTTCACAAAACTTTGTAGAATTGTGTTAAAGTATATAAAATAAGTATATGCCAATGATAAAGACGTTCCCATTGAAATCAAAAAAGTTTTTCTCACTAGAACTAGTTTTTCGACCGATCGTTCCTATGGGAGCTATATGCTATAGTCATCCGAAGTATTCCAAATGACTAAATGACATTTCCATTGAAAACCAGAGACCTGCAACAATCCTCTAATGTTCGATCACACTCGTGCGTTTACTTGGCTTGGTTGGACTCGTCGCCTTGGTTCGACGCACTCGAAATGATCGCAAGCACATTGAGTCAGAACGAGTAAGCTGTTTGCTTCGTACGAGTAATAATATAAACAAGATTTTCACATCACGAGTCAAAATAAGCCTTTTCCACACTCTACTCTTGTTTACTTGTACGCGCAACGGAATTTACTCGTACGTACTCTGCTGGCTGACGGCCAGCTTCGACAAGCCACTTATGCAATTGTTGTTGTCTTTTGAAAAATTCAAACAACAACATGCCACAAGAAGGAAAAATACAAATGCAAAAAATAGGCCATCATGCCATCTCTTTTGCGCTCACTAATTGTTGTTTTTTGTGTGCTTGTGACGATTGTGAACAAGCGTTGATCGTAACAGATCGCTGGAGATCTTTGACTTTGGAAACAAGTACTTTAGGGGATTCGCGGCCGAAGCTAGGAGTAATCGCGAGTATTTATACCGAACGAACTTTACTCATGACGGCTCGCATCAGAGCTTCGAATTTGTAACAAGGGGCTTTGCGTCGAATCACGGCCGAAGCGCTGAGTCAACTTAAGTATGAGCAAGGGCAATACTCGAGTCAGACAAGCCTTGAGCGCTGAGCGATTGTACTCGTGGCGGCTCGTTGCAGTTCTCTGTTGAAAACAAAAAAGTTTTTCTAACTAAGACAAGTTTTCAGACTATACTTTTCTATGACAGCTGTACCATATAGATGTCCGATTTCGACCAAATTTGGTGGAATCATGAGAAAGCATAGTAAACTAAGAAGTACGATGACAACTATATGCTATAGTCATCCGATCGGGCCGGTTCCGACAAATGTGCAGCGTATTTGCACCAAAAGACTTCGTGTAAAGTTTGGTGAGGATAGCTTTTAAACTGACGGAGGAGATAGCACAGAAACAGACGGACAGAATTTGTCCTATACATGTCAAACCTCTATCTCTTACCATCTCCGAGATCTGTATGTTCATACGGACAGACGGACAGACAGACAGACGGCTAGATCGACTCGACTGTTGATGCTGATCAAGAATATATATACTTTATGGGGTCGGAGATGCTTCCTTCTGCCTGTTACATGCACAAACTTAATATACTCTGTGTACCTCTGATACAGAGTATAAAAATCAAACATTGAGGTGAGCTTAAAACCAATTAAACTCACTTTTATCGGTCTTCAAACTGAGAACTGTATATGTCCTTTACGTTAGCATGTTTTTCCCTGGTTGTAGTTAGTATACAGAATTCTGACTACAACAACGACGGTTATAATAAAACAATAAAATAACTTTCTTAATTTCCGCTTGTACCATTTGACTATATCTGGGCCTTTCTACGGTTTCAATTTTAAACAATTCCCTATCTGAGTTCCTGTTGCCACTTTTCGTTACACTTTTACGGTGTACTTTGTACGTGTATGCTCTCACCTGTTTGAAATTCTAAGGATACATTGAAATTGCTTTTTTTATGTTGCGTGTCCGTTGCGTGGTCTTTGGGCTGGTATCCTGGCACCGCACAAATGTTTATTTAGGGAGAGGCCTTTCAATTGATTATGACAGGGCCGGACGGACGGTGTGTGTCCTGTCCGCAACTTGGCCGTCCTGTCGGGCTTCCTGCAACAGTCAGCTGCTGCCGCTGCTCCTGCTGCTGCTGCTGCTGCTGCATGCAAAGGAAAGTTCTTCCCCCACTGCGGATATTCGTGTTGTTTAGTTTTCAGTTTAGTTTCGGTTTTTCTCGTTGATTTTGTCTGTCTGTCACTTTATGCGCTTCCTGCCTCTTGCGAGATGCCGCCACGTTGTGCCGAGAGTGAAAGTTTTTTTTTTTTGCTGCGTCCAGGAGAGCCTAGAATCGAGGTGAGTTTCTCTCGCAGAGAGTTAACACACACATTTTCTGGTTGAGTAGGTTTTTGTTATAATTTTTCGCAAAGAACGATATTTTGTCGAGACTTTGGCGTTGATTTTGTATGGTTTTATGGGGAGGGGGTGTAAGTATAGTTAATCCGACAAACTTATGGAATTCGGAGTACTTTTCGGGCTCTTTGAGTCCGAATTGTTGTACGTGGCGAATTTTGACGTTTTGTAATTTAACCTTCTGCCCTACTCTCGAATGCGTCATCGAGGCATCGGGTTGCCTTCACTTTGCACACACAAACACAGCCACTCACACGGATATATTAATTCCCGATTTATTTATTTGCTTAATATTTTATTTTCCAACACTCAAGGCGTGCTCCACATACATATGTTCCCAAGCGCCATGTTGTGCCTTGAGAGAAGCTTCTCCAAGGCCCAGCTTCTTTCTCGTCTCAAGGTTACTTTCTTTGTGTTGTTTTCGATTGGGAAAGAGTCCTTAATTTCTGAACATTTGTAGTTTTGCTTTGGTTTTTCAATTGGTTGTTTTTCTACTTTTTTCACCAGGCCCTTCAGCCTGGACTTTGAAGGTATCTACATGGTTTCCACTCACACATCATCTCACACAACATTGTGAAGAGCCCAGCGTGGCTTTTGCCTTCTCTTCAAATTGCTCATTGTGAGCATTTTCTTTTCGCTTTCATTTTACACAGCAAATTAAATTTTACAATTAATTTTATGCTAATTTTTTGTTGCGTTTCCCCGAAGCGCGTTTTAATGTTTTTCCTTCAGCGCGGAGCTCCCCGTCTTGACCGTGTGGCTCCACTTCTCTGACTACTTTTCGGGTTGGAACTTTGAGACTCGTTGGCAGAAAGCTTTTCCCCAAATAATTCTATGTAGGCTCGGCTCGCATCAAAATCGGAATCCCCCGTCGAGACTGGCTGGCGACTGCCTGGCGGTGCGAGCTTGCTCTCGGGTCTCTTGTTTGGCTTTGCACTCAAAAGTTTGCGTTGTTTGGATTTTGTTATTTTAATGTGAGTGCGGGCGGACGGCGGAGGAGGGCGGGGACCGAGCTGGGCGTCTCGTTTCCCCGTGTGCTTTTTGAGGATTTCTTTCGTGTAATTGTTTTCGTTACGTTTGTTACGTTTGTTATGGGCACCAGAGTCAGTTGAAACAGTCATGTGCCCAAATGTAGACGTAATTGTGCACCGGGAGAAACTTGTGCGGGAAAGACTGTTGACTTTAAGTAAATTGGGGGTGAAATTTATAAAGAGCGGGGCTGTCCCCTTGATTTGGTCGAAAGGCAAAGATATCTATTTGAAATTTCCTTCGATAGCGAGATATACTGACAATACATTGAAGCAACTGATCGAATAGCAGGACCCAACTGTGCTTAATTGAACATGCAAAGAGGCTGCAGTGGAGTGCTCCGACTCCAAAATACCTTGTTCTCTTGATTTCGTGTGTTTTCTTTCATTTTCTACGAATGTTTACACTAGAGCGGACCTCCTGAGCTTGAAATTTTCAAGGTCATGAATCGCCCCCTATCTGAAGTGCATATATATCATAGACGTTAAAAAAAACCAAAGTAGAAAAAATTTAGTCTTAAGTGGCACGCCGAGGATCTACAGTTTTTCTGAATCACTCATACGCAGTGTTACCTATTTTCATATATTTTTATACCCGTTACTCGTAGAGTAATAAGGGTATACTAAAGTCGTGCAAGTGTATGCAATAACCAGAAGGAAGCATCTCCGACCCTATAAAGTAAATATATTGTTGATCAGCATCAAGAGCCGAGTCGAAATAGCCACGTCCGTCTGTCCGTCTGTCTGCATGAACACCTAAATCTCGGAGTATGTAAACTCCTATTGTCCCTTCGCAGATCAGGTTTATTTCAATTTTGGCAACGCCCCCTTCCGCCCCCACTTTAAAAAATGTTGAAAAAATCCTTCAATTTTGAAGATATCAAGCTCATATTTTGCAGTGTAGTGTATGAATGAAAGTTTTATAAAGTTCGGATAATAAATGGCAAAGTTATAAAAAAGTTGCATACTTTTTGGCGCCACATGCGCTGTTTGCTTATATAATATTGAAATGCTCTCATTAATGTTAATGCTTTGTTAACTGACAGAAGGGAATTCTATACAACATTAATTATCCTGAGTAACGGGTATATTGAAGTCGGGCAGTACCGACTTTAACTTACGCTCTCGTCTGATTTGCCGTCTGCCGCCTCCAAACTTCGTATTTCTCAGTTTACTATGCTTCTCCATGATTCCACCAAATTTGGTCGAAATTGGACACTTAAAAGTAGCGTCAGAAAAGTAGTCTTAAAAAAAATTTTTGTTTTCAACGGAAAAGTCTTCAAAATTGGCTTGTATTGGTTTTATATGCTTCCACACAATTCTACAAAGTTTGGTTGAAATCGGATGACTATAGCACATAGCTCCCATAGAAACGATCGGTCGAAAACTAGTTCTTGTGAGAAAAACATTTTTGTTTTCAATGGAAACTTCCCTTGCGTTGGCATTTATGTATTTATATACTAGCTGACCCTGCAAACGTTGTTCTGCCACATAAATTGATTCTAGTATATTATATTTTTGTGAATTTTTCGGTTATTATACTCTGTACAGAAGGTTCAACTGGCTGAAAGTCGATATTAACCGTTCTACATAGCGAAAACTACGAATTTCCAGCCCTTACACCAAATTTCCGATTTATAGCTTAACTAAATTCTGAGACTTGTAAAACTTCTAACACTCACATTATTAACATATATACCAACTCTGTAATCGAAAGGTGTAGGCGAACCACTTTTAAACCGATTGTCTGCTTAAGCATTTATGACTGGAAATCCAATTGAAAATCTTCGCTTTCGAGATGCGACGTAAAAATCAGAAAATATCGCGATATTTTTGACCGTTTGATCTTTGCCTCTGTGTGGCCGGGTGGCTCAGCGACTAGTGTGCGCGACCGCTGTGCAAGAGGTCGTGGGTTCGATCCCGCCTCGGAACATCTAATGAAAAGTTTTTTTCTTTGAATAAACTTTACACTTGGTCACCCTTCTCTGCTGTTGGCGCCAGCTTTGTAGTAATTAGCCATGAAAAGCTTCTCAAACTGCCGTTCGGATTTGGCGTTAAGCTGTAGGTCCCTTTCTCTTGTGCGAAAATTAGAAGCGCACAAGCCAAGAGATTGAAGAGAGGCTTTGGCCCTTTGGGGCTGTGTCAAGCCATTTTACATCTTCGCCTCTACACATTTGACCGTCTAAATAATAATCTAAACTCAAGAAAATTTTGCAAATTTTACGACTTCTTTGACTCTTTGGTTTACACCTCCTAGCACTCCTCCTAAGACCAATCCTCAAAGATTCATTACAATTGGATGAACGGCATAATTTTGCTAGTTTCGCGGTTTTTGGACCATTTCCGGGCGTCTCCCGGGTCCTTATTATTCTTATGAAAGCGACTACCATATATTCAAGCTAGTGCTGGCTGCAAATCGATATAAATTTTTACCTGTCTTTCCCCCTTCATGATAATCTAGCACTTATTTTTGCAAATTTCTGACTTTTAATACCTATTATTTAACCGTCTACAGTTGCCCTTTATCAATCTTCACAATAATCCAGGCTCAAATCATAAAATTGCAGATTTTCGCAAACTTTTCCACCTTGTAATCTACAGCTTCCATTTACCAAGGCCTGCTTTGTAATATAAGCACTGAGCGTTTTCATAAATACGCGGGCAATTGTCCAACCATTGTCCAAATTTTCATCGAATTCGGATGAGCGGTAAAGTTTTTGAAATTTCGCGGTTTTGGACCATTTCCGCCCATTTCTTCAATTAAGAAACCTTCGCAGGCAAGCGTCCAATCATTTCACAATCGAACATTTTGTAAATTTTTTCGGTTTTTGAACCATTTTGCGACCATTTCTTCTACTTGGTAACCTTCCGGGGCAAGCGTTGAACCATTCCCAAATGTTTTACCAAAACTGTATATTCTGCAATTTTCGCGATTTTTGACCCATTTTCCGCAAATTTCTTCAATCAAGAAACCTTCCCGGGCAAGCGTTCAACCATTCCCAAAATGAACATGTTAATCGGACATCTATATAGTATAGCTCCTTTAGAAAAGTAAGGTCCGAAAAGTAGTCTTATTTAGAAAAACAAACTATACAAAACATCGGCCGAGGCAAAGTTAACTTTCCGTTGTTTTTTATATTTGCGATTTCAACTGAGCCATCCCTTTTTATAAACTCGTTTGTAACGCTTGGAAGGAAGCATCTCGTACCACATAAAGTAATATATATTCTTTAACAGCATTAACAGCTGTGTAGATTTAGCCATGTACGTCCGTCTTTCTGTCCCTATAGGCAAACAGAAATCACAAACATAAACTACCTCTAATTGCAGGCAGTTCAAGATTATTTTAAGTTTCCGACGCCCCTCTGACCCCCTTGCAATTTGAAAAAAAGAGTGGGAGTCGTGGAACACCCGGTACGAGCGAAGCTCTTTACGAGGGATGACTTGCAAAAGAGTATAAAGTAGTTGTGTTTTGTCGAAAATCGATGATGACTATAGTGCCATATAGTTTTTTAAATTTTCCATCTTAACCAAAAAAATTGTTGCCGAATTTTTCAATTTCACTATTTATTGACATTTTTTTTAGGAATTCAACGTTGAATTTTGAACTACTACGAAATCATAGTTAGGGTATTCTCTAGCTCTCGTAAAATGGTAAAGCGAAAATTTAGTACACAGGAGCTACTGAGCGACCCCTTGAGCTTCACAGTAGTAATTTTCAGGGCCAACTTTTTTGTTAAAAATCTGCCGTAATTTCGGCCGAACTAATTTTAAGCAAAACTGTCACCTTTTTGTATGGCAAAGGCAAACTTTATCGACTGCCTTATGAAAATTTTCAGTAAAGGCAGCCTTTATGCCCTAGTGTAAATTGACTATTAACCATATGTTTAGACGATCTTTTATTTGAGTACCAAAACTTGACAAATAAAAACAACTAAATAAAAATGCCAAGGCAAAGGGTGCAACAAGCTTGGTGTAAGCGAAAAATACACTTGGTTCTTTACAAGCAGCATCAATAAGGAAAATAAAAACCATGTTTGGAGTAGAGTTTTATTGATTGTTTTTTTTTTTATGTTTTTAATTCTTGGGTGTTCACGACGCCCAGCTAAGCTACGGAATTGTTAAATAGAGTTATTTTAAGTAATTTGTAAACATGTCAGTAGAACGGTCTTCTTGTTTTCGAATTGATGGCGTACGAGTTGGAGGAACCCTTTGCAGCATTGATCAGCTTATCGACCAAGCACTCGGCAATAAGATTGGTGTTACTGCTCCAGTGCACAGCAGCCAGATGGCCTGGCTAACGCGACGCAAGGGAGATACATCTACGATGAATCCTCTCGAGCGAGCGCTTGACAGTGCGACAGGAACTCAGCTTATTGCCATTGCTGCGCCCCTTCCACATCAGCGTGCAGGTCAGCCGATCCACAATGGGGCACCGGGCCTTGCGGAAACGCTTGGCGTCATAACATTCTTCCAGAGCTTTGCATTGCCTTCCAGTTTTCTTTTTTATAATTCACAATTTGCTAGTGTGACCGCACATTTTTAAGACAAAAATCTCGAAATGGCTCGATACTAAGTATTTTAAGTCGATTCTTTGAAAAATTTTACAACACTTCAAAACTTTACACTTTTTGACATTTACGACTGATTTTTTAAACATACCCTAGGGCATGTCAAAAGTTGTAATTGTTTTCTCATGTGTTTTGTTGTTGCTTCGTTAACTTTTGGATTTACGCTTTTACGCTTTGCCATTTTACGAGAGCTAGTGAATACCCTCAGTATTAAACTATTTCTTAGCTTTAAAATAAGGGATTCCAAAAAGCTTTACGATTTTTATGAGCGAAGATATTGTAAAATGAATGTATTCGCATTCTTCCGAAGCATTTAAAGTACTTGGAAGTTGTTCGGGAATACTCCCGATCCTACAATCCTTTAGGGACGACTGCTCGTTTTTGTGTTTGAATAAAGTCGCTGTTTTGGTCACTGATAAGTCTCTGTTTAAGTCACTGTTTTGCTCACTGTTTTGGTCACTGTTTTGGTCACTGTTAATGCGGTGGCCCACTTAACGTTGCGTTGGTGTTGCCAGATCTTTTGTTTTTTCTTATGTGCAATGGTCATTTTGCGAATATTCAAAAGCTGAATACACAGGAACAAATTATATTTTGCAAATTGAAGAAATCATGAATTACAGAGCATAAACGTAGAATAAGACTTAGACTTAATAATATGCCGAAGTTTGCGAAAGTAATTATAATGCAGGTTCGTTTAAGGCTTAATAAAACTAGGCAACAAGGTCCAGTATATTGAAATGGTGGTGAGCTGAACACGAATCTGCCTTGGGAAATGGTTCATCACGTCTAGATTTTTGGTAATTTGAGCATAAAGTCGCTTAAAATTCATATTTTTGACCCTTTTTTGGAGCGTTTTGTGGGGGAGCTATACTTATTCTGTGCTTCATACGTGGAACATACGTCCTAAGCTAAGCTTAATCCTTCCTAAAAGACGGGGAACGGGCAAAATCGGGCAAAATAAGAAGTTAATAGCAAGTTGAAAGGCACACTTCCAACAACACTTTAATGCTAGGTTCTCACCGCCGTGATTTTGTCATCGACATCACAATTTATCGAAAAGATGCGATAAGGTGTTCGCATTGGTACCATTATTGCATTCTGGCATCCATTGAACAGTTGACTGGGATTTGTTGACATTGTAATAATTTAAGTTGTGATGGACAATTTCCAAAAACAGATTCGTGTTCAGCGCACGAAAATCATCCAGAATCACCACCAACCCTTCAATTTACTGGAAAAAGTCTAATTTTGTTGGCTTGTGTATTTTATTAATTTGCTTATCCTTACGATAAGTTGGCTTTTGGTGTAAGCTTTAAGGAAAACACTCATACGCAGTGTTGCATTTTTTGTTCATGAGCAGTGGTTCATATTTTTTCAGTGTCCCCATAAAAACCATCCAACAAAACAGCACGTAAGCCAAGCAACCAGCTACGCCACCCGCACCCACTTTAACCTACCCCTACCCTTTTCGGTTACCGCTGGCCCCAAGTGACTTTTGCTTTTTGAATAACTCACTCAATACTCCGAAAAACAGAAAACAGAACGAAGAAGCAGCCCATCCGATGAGACCAGACCAGGTAACGAACCAGGCAAACGAAGAGCAGGGTGTGGTGAAAAGCTTTTGCGTTAGCTCTCCCACGCTGAAATTCAACACAGCTGGCAAGAAACGTCAAAATACTTGACAGGACACGAAAAAGACAACAAAAAAATTGAAGGCAAGAAGAAACAGCGAAAACGTAAAAGTTCATCAGGTAACATCAAGGAGGCTGAGCAAGAGAGACAGAGAGAAAACGAGAGAGAAGGAGAGTGAGGTGTGAGTATGGGTGACACGTTGTTGCATTTCGTAGCGCACAAAAGCAGGCAACATATTTTTGCCTTCCTTTTTGGGTTCTAGCAACGTGCACGTGCCATTGGGGTATGAGATTGAAGGCTCCCTCCCTTCTCGTTGCTCCCATTATTGAAACTTATTTAATTGAATTCCTTTTTCTCACTTGACCTACAGTGTTCGAACCCGAAC
Source organism: Lordiphosa collinella (assembly GCA_018904265.1). Lineage (NCBI taxonomy): Eukaryota > Metazoa > Arthropoda > Insecta > Diptera > Drosophilidae > Lordiphosa > Lordiphosa collinella. Next base: position 26,455 of record JAEIFV010001472.1, read on the forward strand.
CTGACTTATCAATCTGGAATTATGTCATTCTCGCTGCGTCATTGTGTCTGCCTCTTTTTTTTTTTGATTTTGTTATTGATTATTCGTTGCTGGTTATGACGAAATGCGTTTTGCACAACTATGACGTCATTGTTAACCCCGGAGCTTTCACTACTCATGACCCACTAGCACCCACACCCCCTACCTAAGCCACGGCCAAACTTTGATGTCAACTCAAACTCAACTCATTTCCATTTCCATTTGATGCTTGTTTGTAGAAAAACAAAACTTTTTCAGTTTTTCGAGAGCTTTTCAGGTCCTGGGATTTGGCAAGATTTATTTTTGTCATTCAAGTGATCTAATTAAAGTTTACATGCAGCAAATTTGTTTTCACCCCTTGACAAATTTCACGGGTCTGTGTGTAGGTGCAAAAGTTGTTTTCGCTTTCCCAAAAAAGTAATTTACTTTGGCCAATGTAATGAGATGTTTTGACCCGCCAAACTTTGGAATTCTTTGGCATCTTGTTGGGTATGAGAATGCTGGTTTTTGTTATGCGGAAGCCTTGGCATCAAGTGTTGATGGCATCAGCTGGTTAGGAAATAACATTTTGCGGCCTGGCCACTTTTGCATTGAAATGGGTTTAAGGTTAATGGGAATAACCTTTTTGCAATCGTTAAGCCTAGCCAATCGATGTGGAATTGAACTCATAAATTATAAACCAAAAGCAGTAGCTTGAACTGAAATGCGTAGAATAATGGTCCCAAATAAAATTACACAACAAAATTGACTTGGACCTTACGCCTCCTTAAGGGAATCTACTGCCTTTGACTGCCGAATTTCTCCTGTTTTAAATAGTGGAAAGAAAAAGCGTAAAGATTTTTTAATCTTTTTTTTTGTATTTGGTATGGAAATTTATTGAAAAAAATAGGGGAAAGTTAACTTCGGCTCGGCCGAAGTTTTGTATACCCTTGCAGCTTCCATTGAAAACAAAAATGTTTTTCTAACTAAGACTACTTTTTGGACCTTACTTTTCTATCGGATCTATACTATATAGATGTCTGATTTCGACCAAACTTGGTGAAATCTTGGAAAAGCATAATACACTGTTAATTACGAGGCGTTAATTTGGAGGCGATCCCATTTAAAACTAAAAAGTTTTTCTCACTAGAACTTCTTTTTCGACCGATCATTCATACTGCAACTATATGCTATAGTTATCCGATTTGAAATAAGAATATGCCAATAAAAAGGACGTTTTCATTAAAAACAAAAAAGTTTTTCTCACTAGAACTAGTTTTTCGACCGATCGTTCCTATGGGAGCTATTTGTTATAGTCATCCGATTTCGACCCAACTTTGTAGAATTGTGTAAAAGGCTATTAAATAAGTGTATGCCAATGATAAGGACGTTTTCATTAAAAACAAAAAAGTTTTTCTCACTAGAACTAGTTTTTCGACCGATCGTTCATATGGCAGCTATATGCTATAGTCATCCGATTTCGACCAAACTTAGTGAAATCATGGGAAACGATAGTAAACTAAGAAATACGTACTTTGGAGGCGTTTCCATTAAAAACAAAAAAGTTTTTCTCGCTAAAACTAGTTTTTTGACCGATCGTTCCTATGGCAGCTATATGCTATAGTCATCCGATCCGGCCGGTTCCGACAAATGTGCAGCGTATATGTACCAGAAGACTTCGTGCAAAGTTTGGTGAGGATAGCTTTAAAACTGACGGAGGAGATAGCATAGAAACAGTCAGACGGACAGACGGACAAGGCTTAATCAACTCAGCTCGTCATGCTGATCAAGAATATATATACTTTATGTGGTCGGAGATGCTTCCTTTATTGCGTTACAAACATCCGCACAATTTTATAATACCCTTTGCAAGGGTACAGAAATTCGAAACTAAGAAAAAGTGAATTTATGGAGCGGTTAAGAAGGTGTCGGCCTCCAAAGAAGGGGTCTTTAAAAAAGGTGTACGAGGTGTGTTCAAAAAGTGTCGCGAATTTTGAATTCTCACGGGTTACGTATATTCGAATTTCGATTTTTTTGTGGCGTTATGTTGGTACTCATGTCTCTCACTTATGCCGACAAGCTCGGCCATTTTGAAAGTTCATTTAATTGTTGACAGCTGCTTTGCTTGCACGTGTTTTGGATCGTCTTCGATTTTTACCTTTTCAAAAAAATGGATCAAAGAACCTGTATCAAATTTTGTGTTAAAAACGAAATTAAGTGCGCGGATGCATTCTGAATGTTGACTGCGGCATACGGAGAAGCTACCTTGGACCGAAGCAACGTTTATCGGTGGTACAAAATGTTCTCAGAAGGCCGAGAAGATGTGAACGACGAAGAGCGTGCCGGACGCCCGAGCACTTCAACAACAGACGAAAAAATTAATGAAGTGGAGAAAATGGTATTGGCCAATCGTCGAATCACCGTTAGAGAAGTTGCTGAGGACCTAAACATATCGATTGGCTCGTGCCATTCGATTTTTATCAATGATTTGGGCATGAGACGGGTCGCCGCGAAATTCGTACCAAAATTGCTCAATTGCGACCAAAAACAGCATCGCATGAACATTGCTAATGAGATGTTAAACTCTGTCCGCGACGACCCAAATTTGCTCCAGAGGGTCATAACTGGTGACGAATCGTGGGTTTATGGTTATGACGTGGAAACCAAAGCTCAATCATCTCAATGGAAGCTGCCGCACGAACCAAGACCGAAAAAAGCGCGCCAAGTTCGGTCGAATGTGAAAGTTTTGCTGACAGTTTTCTTCGATTGCAGGGGCGTGGTGCATCATGAGTTCTTGCCACAGGGAAGAACGGTCAATAAGGAATATTACCTGCAAGTTATGCGCAATTTGCGCGAAGCAATCCGCCAGAAACGCCCGGATTTGTGGAAGAACAAAAATTGGCTTTTGCACCACGATAACGCCCCTGCTCACACATCGTTGCTTGTGCGCGACTTTTTGGCCAAAAACAACACACTAATGATGCCGCAGCCACCGTATTCCCCAGATCTGGCCCCCTGTGACTTTTTCTTGTTCCCTAAACTGAAGAGGCCCATGAAAGGACGACGTTACGCTACGTTTGACGAGATAAAGACGGCATTGAAGGAGGAGCTGAACAAGATAAAAAAAAATGATTTTTTGAAGTGCTTCGAAGATTGGAAAAACCGTTGGCACAAGTGTATAATATCTCATGGGGATTTTTAAAGGCGACAAAATAGATATTCATGAATAAATAAATAATTTTTGAAAAAAACACAAAATTCGCGATACTTTTTGAACACACCTCGTATGCATGTCTTCCCATGACACCGACTGTCCACAAGATTTTGGATCACTCCAGACTCATCTAAGAACAAACCGTTCTTCCAGTCGGCTATTTTGGCGAAGAGGGTGCAGAGTCCAGGAGTCCAGGACTATAAATCCGACAGACTCCACCATGCGAGAAAGCACAGTCGAATCTCCAACTTTACAGATGTTTTCCAAAGAGTCATGGATACTTCGGACCCCATCATTTCATAAACTTTCACTTTTTCAACAGGTGTGTAAAGGTATGTAGAACACTATAAAAAAACCTCAATGAAATATGTTACATAGTTCGCAAGTTATTAATTTATTCCAAAAATTCGGGCAAATTTCCCATAGTGTTTTGGTATTCGAACGATTTGCAATTGGAATGTTTCATTTCTAAATTCTTTCCGTTGACTACACTTTCACCTTAATCAGCTCGTGAAGCCAAACAATCTAATAAATAAGCACTCAAAATAGTTGATAGTAGTTGAATATAGGTGTTAAAATGTCGTTTCTATTTTTAATGGCATTTCAAGAACATTTTCCCACTGTTTCATAAAAAAGTGAAAACCAGAACAGCTTTTACAAAATGTGTGAATTCGATTTGGGTGGCACATTGCAAAATTTAAGCTCATAAAAATTATTAATTTGTTTATAAAAAACAAATTTTAAGGGAATGTTGCAAAGAGCATATAAATACACTAAACAATGGTACAAAATTAACTTTAAACCATTACTTGGACGCTTTTATGTAAAAAATCGCATTAACTTTTGAATTTATCGGATCCAAGCAAAGTGAATTCAAATCGAGTAAACAAATCGAATTCGAGCAAATTTAGTGAAAGTGAAAACCGGAACAGGCCTGATACACAAACACCAAAACAAACACAAAACCAAAGACAAAATCAAAGACAAAAACAAAGATACACACAAAAACAAATAACAAAGACAAGGACAAAAACAAAGACAAAGCCAAACACTATAACAAACACAAAAACAAACGCAAAAACAAAAACAAAACAATCAAACACGCAGAATATTGAGTATTCGAGAAAAACTTTTTTTGAAAAATGAAAAATCGATCTTTCACTTTTTTGTAGTCCAGTGCACAAAAAAATAGTACAACATTTTTTCGGAGATGATCGAGGTTCACATGATAGCGCCCTTAATTTTGCGTCGATTGACTCTTATTTCATCAAAATCGGTCCGGAAATCTTGAGCTATCGTGTGAACATTAGGGCGTACTTTTCTCCATACGATTTTAAAAATGCTAAGTTCTTTGCGGCACATACCTCAAAAAATAAGATATACTATTTTAAAGAGAATTTAACGAAAATCCAAAATCAGATATTTTAAGTTTTAATAGTGCCGCAGAGGCTTCAAAGTTTCCAATTTCCCCGTAGTTTATCTTTGAACTATCAATGTAGGCGAATGAATTATTCAAACATTTCACAAGTTAATGATTCCTTGTCTATATCCAATATGCAAGAACGACGTATCACTGACTCCGTATATTTGGTTGGATCAATGAAAGCGGCCCTAGATTTGGATAAACTACCATCAGTAGGAGAGGTTCTTGCAATGCTTTTTTATAATTAAAGGTACAAAAAATAAGCTATTCTTTGCCGCAATTGCATTTTTTATACCCTTGCAGAGGCTATTATAAAATTGTTCGGATGTTTGTAACGCATAGAAGGAAGCATCTCCGACCACATAAAGTATATATATTCTTGATCAGCATGACGAGCTGAGTTCATTTAGCCCGGTTCGTCTGTCCGTCCGTCTGTCCGTCTATTTCTATGCTATCTCCTCCGTCAGTTTAAAAGCTATCCTCCCCAAACTTTGCACGAAGTCTTTTGGTACAAATACGCTGTTAATTTGTCATAGGAACGATCGGTCGAAAAACTAGTCTTAGTGAAAAAAACTTGTTTGTTTTTAATGAAAGTGTCCATATCATTGGCATACACTTATCTTACATACTTTTACACAATTCTACAAAGTTTTATCAAAATCGGATGACTATAGCATATAGCTGCAGTATGAAAGATCGGTCGAAGAAGTTCTAGTGAGAAAAATACGGGAAAGTTAACTTCGGCTCGGCCGAAGTTTTGTATACCCTTGCAGCTTCCATTGAAAACAAAAAAGTCTTTCTAAGACTACTTTTTGGACATTACTATGGGATCTATACTATAAAGATGTCTGATTTCAATTAAACTTGGTGAAATAATGGAAAAGCATAATACACTGTTAATTGCGAAATTTGGAGGCGATACCATTTAAAACAAAAAGTTTTTCTCACTAGAACTTCTTTTTCGACCGATCATTCATACTGCAGCTATATGCTATAGTCATCCGATTTTGATAAAACTTTATAGGAATGTGTCCAAAGTATATAAATTAAGTGTATGTCAATAAAAAGGACGTTTTCATTAAAAACAAAAAAGTTTTTCTCACTAGAACTAGTTTTTCGACAGATCGTTCCTATGGCAGCTATATGCTATAGTCATCCGATTTCGACCAAACTTAGTGAAATCATGGTAAGGGATAGTAAACTAAGATATACGTACTTTGGAGGCGTTTCCATTAAAAACAAAAAAGTTTTTCTCTTTAAGACTAGTTTTTCAACCGTTCGTTCCTATGGCAGCTATATGCTATAGTCATCCGATCCGGCCGGTTCCGACAAATGTGCAGCGTATTTGTACCAAAGGACTTCGTGCAAAGTTTGGTGAGGATAGCTTTAAAACTGACGGAGGAGATAGCATAGAAACAGACGGACAGACGGGCTATGTGAGGAGTTGCACCATCTTTCTGAAACCAAACAGAGTTGAAAGGAATTCTCTTTCGGCGTAATTCTGGATAGAAAAATGTTCTCAACATGCTTAAGTAACGGTCTCCAGTAACAGTAACGGTGTGACCGTTTTCTTCAAAGAAGTAGGGCCCGACAATGGAGCATGATGAAACTGCATACCACACTGTGATATGAAATGGATGGAATTCCGTTTTATGTTTATATTCGAAAATTTTGTTTGTCTATGTTGCCTTTTAAGGTAGTAGACCGGTGTGATGGGTCAAAAAAATCGAATTATTTTTTTACATTTTTCGAAAGAACCACATTTTAAAAATATGCTCTAAAATTTTCAGACCGAAATTTAGAATATTTCCAAAGTTACAGGCAAAGCAAGAGAGCGCGCCGTATAGTGTATGAAAGTGTGTTGACACTCCAGCGGCAGCTGCTCTGAACGAAATAAAAGAATTTACCGTATACAAGAAATATTTTCGAGTATTTCATCAGTAACCATTTATCGTTCGACGAGTGCACATTGCTATAAGAGGAAACAGAAGGATTGCTGTATGCACCTGGCATTGCTGATTAAATAAGGTAAGTATTATTTGTTGCCAAAACTTTAACCGCGTTTTTCTCGAAACCATGTTTTGGAAATTTCGGGGAAGCACTGACTGAAAACTATTCAACCGATTTGGCTCAAAATTTAACTAGTTATTCTACATACACATATCTAAATACCTAACCTTTAAAACATTTAATTTTTTTATAATAAATAAATTTTTTTAACATTTTATCAACAAAAAATATTACATTTTGAGAACTTTTTTTCACAAGTCCGCTATTTTTTTTTTTTTTATTATGTATATTATTGGTTAGTTCATTAAAATAAGGTCTACACAATAATAATCGTTTTGATTTTTTCATTTTAGATGACTACGGAAGGCTGTGTGCTTCCCCGAAACAGCTCATCATTCTTTAGAGGACTCCACTTTGACATTATATATTGTAAATAAATAAATCGAAAATTAAATAAAAAAATTTTTTTTGTATCATTTAAAGTACAAAACGATAGAATATTATTTACTTGTTGAAAAAAGCTCACGAAAAAAGTCGAAATTTTGGCCGTCACACCGGTCTACTACCTTAATTCGAAATGGGCCTCGTCACACATAAAAATACAGTTCCACATGTTTTCGTCCTCTTCCACCATTTAAAGAATCTTGTGGCAAAATTCCAAGCGAATCGGCAAGTCTGCTGCGTTCAGTTTGTTGGCCTTTTGAAATTTATATGGGAATAAGTTCAAATCATTGTGCATAATTGACTGCAACGACTGTCTGCTTATATCCATTTGAGCAGATAAGTTCCTTGTCGAAACTCTTGGATTGTTTTTGTATGGCAGCAGCTACAGCAGCGATTGTTTCCTCCGTCCGAACTGTATGGTTTCGATTGTAAGGTCTTCTTTCGACATAAATAAATTAACAAGTCTCATAATGGTCCATCTGCTCGGAGGATCGCCGCCAAACGTGCACCTTAACTCTCTTTGAACCGAAAATTTGGACTCCAGGGCGTGATAACGGCTAACAATCTAAATTCTTGTTTCAGTCAATCTACTATCTACAAAATAAAACAAGAAAGAAAGTCGGTCAAGCCCGACTATAACATACTCTGTACCAGTGAAGTGCTGCCAATCAGCGTTGCGACCGGTGATGCCCATAATTCTTTGTTTTCCTTATAACTCGACAACAGTTCATCCGACCTGAGAGTCCAAAAACTCAGCTGAGCAACTCTGTTCAGCATTAACACATGCCTGAGAGACAAAGTCGATTCATTGAGCGCTCTGCTGTGCGGTCAATTCAATTTGAGTCGCTCAGCTGTGTAGGCCAGATGGCTACTCAGACGCATGTTTACACGGGCTGACAGAAATATTTAGCTGAGAGATCAGGTCGTGTAAATTAGGCTGTATCATTGCTTTCAAAAAAGATTGATGGAAAGTTGGTAAAAACTCCTTCAAATTAGAGCTTCATGTGTAGACTACGTGAATGGATTGGGCGTTATTGAATTTGGCATGAAGTGGTGAAGGATGTTTTTGCTAAATTTTGTGTAATTTTTTTTACTTCAAAAATTCCGGAAAGATTCAAAAATAAATGTAAAACGTTTGCACGCACACATACAGATCTCCCCGCTATCCTCGGGGCTTCCACATTTTCCTAGTTGTTGTTGTTGTTTGACAAGAAATTTTCTGCACTGCTATAAGCATTGTGTTGTGGCATCTTTAATAAATATTTGTGGCATTTGTCAGTACCGCCTTAATTCTCAGCCCACCAATCCCTTAAATAAACACACACTTTTTAGTTATATTTACACAATTCTTAATTTGTTGTATTTTACTTCAGTTTTTCTTTGCATATTTAAATAGCTCTCGCATTTCATATGTGGTACGTATACTTCTCTATAATATATCGTTTATGTGTATATTCTTTGTTTACAATTAAACTGTTCACGACTTAATATCAAACAAATACAATAAGTTTCTTAACTATGTGTAAAGTGTGTAGAGAGCTTACAAATGAACCTAAAAAATGTTGTGCACTCCACTTAATGAGTAGTTACAATTGCTGCATTGTTTGCTTGTATTTATAATACACGTACAGTGGGTAAAAAACATCTATACAAATACAATACAGTTGCTTCGGTTTTCTGGTATTTCGAAATAAAGTACATACAGCTAGTCCTGGATTCCAAGCTCCAAAATTATTGTACCACATTTTGAATATCAATCGTAGATTTATATAAATATCAGCAATTATTCCAGTTAAAAAGAGTTGAGTTGAGTTGAGGGATATACAAACTCTTCTTTTGAGGGGGACAGGGGGAGATTACAAGTGGTTCCTTAATTGACATAATCGAACTTCAACTGCTCCAAAAATAAATAAGTTAGTACAGTTAGCTTTTACTTTGTCATGTGCTATTTACAATTTCCTAATCCTCGCCCTCATATCCCAAGCACCACAATTGGGATAGGGGCACGGCTGTGGACTAGCTGCCTCCTAGACCTTCATCCTTACGCGGTCGCAGGATGAAATTGAGATTATAGTTCGTGTTTACCGCATAATAGACATTCGCATTCTTGGGCATGACCAATTCCTTATCGGGCAGCACTTGGGCTAGAGTAAACCTGTCGGGATCATCCTCCAGACCCAACTTGAGCATGGCATTCCGTATAACTTGGGGTGTTCTTTCATTGTTGCCCAACATAATGCTTTTGTACAGAACTATGCCGTCTAGTTCTATGTTATCCGTCTCGTAGGTCACCCTGATGATATAGAAATCTGGTGCCGATTGGGCGGTAACTCCTGCAGGTTGAACTAACTGAGCATTGATACGTGGTGATCCACCATTTGTGGTGCCATTGAGGGCAGCATTCTTCAGACCATTGCCCAGCGATTGGGAATGGGTCAACTTGCCCGACTGACGTCCGCCCGAGTTACTCGAATCCATGGAAAGATTGGACACGCTACTCGAGGCCGACATCAACGACGCATGCTGAGCATCCCGATCCAACGAGTTATGCCTCGAACTTGTACTACTGTTCAGCTCACAATAGAATTGGGAACCAGCACCGCTACTCGAATTGGAGTGTATGGAATCAGTCTTCCGATGACCCATTATGGAGGCCGTCGACGAAGCCGTCGTATTGGTCAATGAAGTATTTGTACTTATAACCGATTTGCGTGGAGCAGGCGGTGGTGCTTCCAGACGACAACTCAAGGCAAATGCCTCTCGCTCATCGAACAGAGGCATTGAGGCAAACCAATGATCGAACAGGGCATCCTCTTGCAGATTATATGTATTAGCGGCTCCTTGCAGTAGCTTGATTTGAGCCAACACCTCAAACTCTTTCCTCTTCTTATCAAAGTTGATAAGCTTATGCTCGGTTAAATAGTCCGGATTTGCAGTATGTATCATTGTTAGGTCGGTGAGAAAGGTACCCAAATATGGGATCGTTCCATGCGAAGTTTGGGTACCCAAATTTAGAATGAGCTTCTGTAAATGACGATCGGATTGATCACTGGCAGGATCAGGATTTTTGGCGGTGCCTTCACGTTTGAGCACTTCACGCAAGGTCCAGGCATTATTCTCCTCTGAGCAGATACGAGCAAGTTCCGTAAATACCTCCATCTGAAAGAATAGGAGGAATTCAATAAATTAGAATTTCGTTTAGATTCAAAGATTTACAGATTTCTAAATTTTATGTTAGGAAAATATACACTCAGAATTAAGTACATACGGTGTCGATAGTAAGGTTAGTACGAAATTACTTGATCCAAGTACAAAATTCTTGGCACAAGTACGACTTTTTCAATCCAAAAATACTTGATTTAAGACTGTTTCAGAATATATTAAGTACATTTCGAATTATTTTAAAATATTTTTGAACATACTTTTAGGTTGTAATGGCCTTAAGTTAAGCCCGATTAACTCTCAAAAAAATACTCAAATTCCAGTAATTTCTGATGTCAGCCCAGGGTGAAATTATATAAGGTGAGGTCATTAAAGTAGGCTGCCTCTTTTTGGGGTACCAGTTGTATGGTGAATAACATTCAGTAGCAAAGGGGATTTCAATGTGGAAGGTTTGAATTTTTGAATTTGTGGTTTTTGTAAAGTTGCCTTATAATGCCATCGAATGGTGTTTGTCGAAAAAAAAAAATTTAATTAATTTGGGTTCCAGCAGACACAAAAAGGAGACGACTATGTGAGCGTGCGGTAAACATAACTTTTGTTGGTAAAGACACGAAAGTAAAAGCCAATGACGTGCCTTGGTTGGATCTGCAGTATGATGACTTGCTTAGCGCTAATGCACCTATTGTGGACTTTACCGCGGATTCGGATCAGTTCTCGGACCTTGACAAGTCCAGTTTTTTATAGCTGGAGGAGTTGACAGAAGACGCTTTGTAGTACATACACAATCTAAATCTTGATGATCTTCAATCCACTGACGCCTCCTTTACATATGAGGATGAAATTACATGCAGAAAGCTGAAGAAGCCATCCAACATTATTCTAAATGATTTGAAAATATTGGAAAATCTCTTTTATAGTAGGTACAAAATGGCATTTGAGGGCAAAAATGACGTCCTTACTGCGTAGCTGAAAGCATCCAAAAACAAGGAAGAAAGTCGGTCAAGCCCGACTATATTATACTCTGTACCAGTTGAGGACGCCGCTCGCATTTGCTCCCGATTATATTATATAAAATCGGTATCCAGGGAACACCACGAGGAGGCCATTGCAATAGCAATGGGGTCGATATATGAATAAAGACCTACGAGTCGACTTGAGTTGCTTAAATACTTATTATTTAAGGTGCTGTTACATACGCTCTTTTGCACAAACTTATTATAATCAATGTACCTTTGGTACAGAGTATAATTAGGAGAGAGAGGGAGAAAGAGAGGATTGGCACGCGCCGCAGACAAAAAAAAACCTTTGCATTTGCCAGAGCTAGAGATGGGCGTACATCGAAAACTACGCGGGACTCCGGAGTGACCAGAATGACTTAACATCATTGTGATTGCTTGATATTATGTCAGAATTAAAGAACTAGACTATTTTTATATTATTTGCAATTTAAACAATCCTCGTCTTAGTAGTCAGATGGGTATCGGGCGATATATTTGTCCCGTTTGTCATCTCTAATTTCTCTCTCTCAATATTATGTATGTGGGAAAGGGAAGGGGAAAAATGAGAGCGTCCCAGTTAGCTGCAAGAATCCAATTGGATCTAATGAGCTAGCTATAGCTGTTAGGTTTTGTATAGGATTTCGTTGTTGGAATTACTCAGACAATATATTTGCAGGTTTAATTCATTTAAAAGGTGGAATTTTTGGCGGGGCGGGGTCATCACACCCACAACGATCCAATATGAATCGTTAAATAAAAATTTGTCCTAAAATATTGTTGGCTATCACTTTGCTGTGTAGTCGTTGCTCATATATACATACATCTACATACATATGTATGTGTTTTGCTGCTGCAGGAGCAGCCCAGATATGTTCAATTTTCGTTTGCTCATATCTTTACTACCGTTCATCCGATCTATACCATTTCTTTGACGGATCGATAAATAATGCTGATTACTAAATATGCCCAGAAGAAACGAACCTTCTATCTATAAAACTGTGGGAGATATGACGTTTTTTCCAATTTGCGGGGGCGGGAGGGGCGTGGCAAAAATTGAAAATAAACTTGATCTGCCTGCAAGTTTAAGAAGCATAAGTCCCTTACATGTGAAACCTTTATCTCTTACCATCTCTGAGATCGGACAGACAGACTGACATGACTATATCGACTCGGCTGTTGATGCTGATCAAGAATATATATACTTTATGGGGTCGGAGATGCTTCCTTCTGGTTGTTACATACTTTTGAACAAACTTATTATACTCTATGTACCTTTGGTACAGAGTATAAAAATATATTTTTCCAAAAGCCCAATTTACACGACCTGATCTCTCAGGTGAGTTTTGTATCTGACAGCCCGTGTAAACACGAGTCTGAGCATACTCAGCTGAGCGCTCAGGTGTAATAGAACCGGCTCAAATTAAACTGACCGCATAGCAGAACGCTCAATGAACCGTTGGTTTTGCAACAAAGTCAACTTAGCTCCTCAGACATGTGTAAATGCTGAACTAAGATGCTCAGCTGAGTTTTTTGACACTCAGGTCAGAAAAACTCAGCTGAGCGATCAGGTCGTGTAAATTGAGCTTTAGTTCTTTCATTTTATTTGATGGACGCCTGCTAGTTGTATTGCATTGAGCTGGCTTTTTGACATAGCAGGCGTTGGAAAAATGACAACTCCCCACAAGTATCAGCCATCTCCCTGAGGCGTGAATATTGAAGCCGTTCTGGGGCCAGCGGCCCCCCGCTTATGTATGGACTCAGAGAAGAAAACTATCACGTAAGTCTCAACCATCGCCATATGCACGAGGACGCCAATCAGGTAATGGTAAAATAAGCTCTGCTGAGGACTCTGACGACACATTAGTCCGGGTCAAGAATCTAATCAAGCAGAAGGCCAATGCCAATGCGGACAATCATGAAGATCTAACTGCAAGCCATTGTTCAACTTGCATATCTGAAGACGCGTATATGTCCAACTCAAGCGAAAAGGAATACGCTATGGAACGGTATATGAATGAACCGGAAGCTGGCACATCCGGGAATGCAATCGCCAATAAACCAGCCTCATTAAAAGAAATAATTGAAGGACCTTCTACAACGCCGCCTTGTATGGACTGCACCAGCATCCCATCTAAGCGTCGACACGGTAATGAAGCTGATAATATGAATAAAAGCAAGAAGCCTGTCAGTATGAGCTCGGAATATGCCAATTCTTTCCAAATATTATCGGATATTGAAGACGTGGAATCAGACTTAACAAGCAAAGTGCGTGAAACTAGCCCAGCAACTCATCGTCGTACCATAAGCTATAATAATGCAGCCATTCAAGAACCTATTGTTAAACCGGAGCCCTTATATCTCCGGAAATATAACGCAAACATTATGGAGCTTTCCTTCCTATGGGAGCTATATGCTATAGTCATCCGATTTCGACCAATCTTTGTAGAATTGTGTAAAAGTATATAAATTAAGTGTATGCCAATGATAAGGACGTTTTCATTAAAAACAAAAAAAGTTTTTTCTCACTAGAACTAGTTTTTCGACCGATCGTTCCTATGTGTTATTTATATCCGCTTTCTACCAAACTTTTTGTTTTGTTTATATTTTTTTTTTTTCCATTTAATATGGTTTTTTTTTAAAAAAAAAAAAATTTTTTTTTTTAAATAGTTTTTTTAGATCGTTCCTATGGCAGCTATATGCTATAGTCATCCGATTTCGACCAAACTTAGTGAAATCATGGGAAGGGATAGTAAACTAAGAAATACGGACTTTGGAGGCGTTTCCATTAAAAACAAAAAAGTTTTTCTCTTTAAGACTAGTTTTTCTACCGATCGTTCCTATGGCAGCTATATGCTATAGTCATCCGATCCGGCCGGTTCCGACAAATGTGCAGCGTATTTGTACCAAAAGACTTTGTGCAAAGTTTGGTGAGAATAGCTTTAAAACTGACGGAGGAGATAGCATAGAAACAGACGGACAGACGGACAAGGCTAAATCAACTCAGCTCGTCGTGCTGATCAAGAATATATATACTTTATGTGGTCGGAGATGCTTCCTTCTATGCGTTACAAACATCCGGACAATTTTATAATACCCTCTGCAAGGGTATAAAAAGGTGTGATTAAACATAAATGTTGTATGGAAAACTGCAATCTTTTAAGAATAATGGTTGAATCCGAAGTAATGTCTTCTGGAAAAACCATAATAACTTGCGGTTGATCAAAGAATATTATAACCTTGCAGAGGGTATTATAAGAATGTCCGGATGTTTGTAACGCATTGAAGTAAGCATCTCCGACCAAATAAAGTATATATATTCTTGATCAGCATGAAGAGCTGAGTTGATTTAGCCCTGTCCGTACGTCTGTCTGTCTGTTTCTATGCTATCTCCTCCGTCAGTTTGAGAGCTATCATCAACAAACTTTGCACGAAGTCTTTTGGTATAATTACCCTGCACATTTGTCGGAACCGGCCGGATCGGATGACTAAAGCACATAGCATTTTTAGTGAGAAAACTTTTTTTTTTACAATTGAAACGCCTCCAAACTTCGTATTTCTTAGTTTACTATGATTTTCCATGATTCTACCATCTATATAGTACAGCTTTTTATAGTGTAGCTGTCATAGAAAAGTAGAGTCTGAAAAGTATTCTTACACCCAAAGAAATTGGTATCAATATCAATTTGATACACGTTGTCTCAAAATGAAACTAAATCCAGTATGGATTTTTTGGTATCAATATAGTCCTAAAGAATATATAAATGATCTTTTGGTTATTAATTTGATACGCAATCAATTTGAATCAATCACAGTTTTATGAAAGTTCGAAAATTCGAAATGTCATGCTCGTATGTGAAACGAAGACAGTTGAGCATGCAGACCAGTAGTCGCTTGACGATTGACATTAACTGTTTTGATTGAAGTGCAAGCACATCGGTAATCTATTCTACTTAAACTAAAAGCTATGTAAAACAATCCCCCAGATGACGTGTTGAAGACTAAATTAATGTATTTTAATATGAAGCACAAGCTCTATATATTTACAAGAGGGGTCGTAATCCACGCTGTTTCTGCGCTATGCAAAATTAGGGAATCAAAGTCAGCTCCGCTGAGGTTTCAAAACCATTATTCAAGAAAGTTGTCAATAAGGTTCGCATGATGCACTTCCTCACAGTGACTTCTGTATTTGAATATCATCCGCGAAGTACAATGTTTCCCATAGTCATAAAATACATTTTGTAAGAAATGTTAATGTTTTAGTTTTAATGGCAGTTTACTGATAACTGAATTAGTGCTTCCAACTTGATAAGACAAAATATTAAATTGAGAAAAGCAAGTATCAAAATGATACCAAAAGTTTGAAAATCAAAATATCGAAATGATAATTGTTAGTATCAAATTGATACTAAAAAATTAATACAAAATAGTGTCAGCCTGATACTAGTTAGTATCAATTTGATATTTTCGAAATATCGATTTAATACTTTCGAAAATATCAAGTTGATACTTGGATTATTAAAGAAAATTTGATACTCAATAGTTTCAAACTGATGATTAAATAGTGTCATTTTGATGACTACTTTTTTTTGGGTATAGTTAGAAAAACTTTTTTGTTTTCGATGGAAATGTCCTCAAAATTGCCAGGTATTTGTTTTATATGCTTCCACACGATTCAACAAAGTTTGGTCAAAGTCGGATGACTATAGCATATAGCTGCCATAGGAACGATCGGTCGAAAAAGAAGTTCTAGTGAGAAAAACTTTTTTGTTTTAATTGGGAACGCCTCCAAATTTCGTAATCAACAGTTTGTTATGCTTTTCCATGATTGCACTAAGTTTGGTCGAAATCGGACATCTATATAGTATAGCTCCCATAGAAAAGTAAGGAACGAAAAGTAGTCTTATTTAGAAAAACAAACTGCAAGGGTATACAAAACTTCGGCCAAGCCGAAGTTAACTTCTCCTATTTTTTAATCTATTCTAGCAATTTTTCAAGCTGCTTCTAAGACAGATGAACTAATTTTGGTCAACCGGTTCAAAACATGATTTTGCATAAAATCAGGGATCTAATTATTGAATCAATGCGATGCGGGATGTGAATCGAAAATAATTTATATTTATTTCTAGAATCTAATATTTCTAGAATATTTTGTTTTGGTAGTTAAGGAAACGGACTTAAGGAAGCAAGTAAGTTCAGTTGGAGCTTATAGCCCGAATCCTAATTTTGAAAATTTGGAAATCTGTTAACAAAAACTACCTTATATTATAAAAATATGTCGCCATAATATTCCTTAACCAAATTCAGTATTCCTACCCAGTTGAATATTCACAATTTGTATTCTGAAACCTACTTTTATCAGGGCTTCGGACATTTTATTTTTTGTGGATAGCCTAATGAATTGAAACCTAATCTATTTGGTTACTTCACTCTAGTTCTTAAAAAAAGAGTGCAGTAGCCGAGTACCACGACTCCAAAATATCATGTGCCTTTGATCTCGTGTGATTTCATTCATTTTTAGCCGAACGTATTTTCAGAATAAATAGATATTAAGCCTAAGTTAGTATAAATTAGGTGTCGAAGCTCTAACTTAAAACGTGTAGCTCTGACAGCTTTTTGCGGTTAAAGGAAGGAGGAGAAAATTTTTCAAAATTTGAAACAAACTTAATCTGAGTATGAAATGCACCTAAATATATGCTCAATCTCTCTGAGATCGACGCGTTCATATAGTCAGGCAGACGGGCATATCGATTCGGTGTTGATGCTGACCAAGAATATATATATTTTATTTGGTCGGAAATAATTCCTTCATACATTTGCACAACTTCATGATCCCCTTATACCCATTTTTAATGGGATCATGGGAACAACACAGTGGGATTGGAAATTTTAACAAATGATATTAAGAAAAGACTCTGCCTGACAAGGGACTTTTTTTTTTAATTTTTTAAGTTTCTAAAAGCAAGATTTTTTAAACATGAAACTTACACGTTCTTTGGGCAACACTTCCCAAATCTTGGACAGTCTATAAATGGAATTTGAATTCAAGCCCGATATAATGGCCTTGAGTGAGCTGAAGTTCTTGAGCATTCTTAGCTCCTGGGCAATATCAATCCAGCGTGAAATGTTTAAGGCGCGTTCCTGAAATCAAATAAATAAAAATTTAATTCAACTAAGCTAGCCAAGTAACTCACGCAGTCACTCACCTGTGGCTTTAGCCGATCTATCAGTATACTGGAAACCACACGAAAGAGTACAGCATTGAACTGGTTAATGGTGGCCACCACAGTCTCTGAGCCCCCACTATCACGTCGTGCCCAGGTGTGACCCAGACATTGATGGGGTATCAATCGCTTAAAGAGTTCTGTATCCATGCGTGTTAATTGCTCGGCAAAATGACGCACCGGTACGTGGGGGAAGCGAAATGCCTGTAGGAAGTGTGTTGGTCCTCGATAAATCGGTGCACCCATGGTTGATAAATAAAGTCCATTGAATTGCTCGCTTAGATCGTAGGTGGAACCATAATGTGGTGGTGGCATCATGAACTGAGAGTGTTGAGCTCCTGCCGCTGTCGCGAGCCAAGGTAAGCCATTGCTTTCCATTTGCCCACCTCCTACTCCTCCTCCACCTCCACCAGAGCCATACACCGACTGGCGAATCAAACGTTCCAGACGAGTCAGCACTTTAATATGCAAGTCGGAGCGTTTTAATCGTTTCGTAGCAAAGGTCAAAATCTGTTGTAGATTATCCTCATGCCAATCCTCAGGGAAACCATCGAGCCATACATGCAAAGCCGATACAAGAGTCTTTTTATGTTGCTCATGTATGGACGCATGTGGCTCGTAGCCAGAATCCTGTTGATTCTGCTCAATCTCCTCCAGATGTTTTTCATGCAGGGCATCATATCGCTGGGTAAGCAGACTGAGAACTTGTTTGGGCGTGGAGAAAGTACGATAGGTCGATAGGAATACATTGATAAATGTCGATTCCAATTCACCATCATCTGTGGCCAATGCTTCAACCAGCCGGGCCAAAAGTGGCGGCCTTGACGAAGCGTACCCTTACGGTCTCCCACTCCAAATGGAAATTTCATCATCCGAGTCCTGGGGGAAAACAACAAGGAGTAATCAGTATAATTGATTTGGGTTTCGGTTAACAACAACAACTACTCACATTGCTAGCCGTGGGCGTGGGTCGATGATAGCGCACCTTCTTCAGATAGACGGTGAAAATTGCATTCTTTTCGTGCTCCTCGCCCCCAAAGGCGCCACGTGGGCTGTAAGGTAAATTGAAAAGGAAGAGATGATAAATTAGTAAAGTGCTTGTGCAAGGGATATTGTATAACCGGTTTGGAGCGAGTTTGTTTAGCAAGTTTAAGTTTTTAGTTTTCGCTGCATACTTTTGGGCAACAAAAAGGTTAAAGAAAAAACAAAAGTTTCAATATAACTAATGGATTTTATAACTTTTCTCGCATGATACTTTAAAAAAAATTGATTTAGGGCCAATTTCTCATCTTTTAGACAGTTCCATTTGTCACATAAACTAACAAATAACAGAGTAAATTCAAAGTTTTTTGACTCATAGCAGCTGTGTACAAGATGAGAAATCGGCCCTTAAGCTTTATTTTCAGTTGTCTGATATCATATGAGTTTCCCATATGAAATATCAGACAAGTGTCAATTTGAGAAGCACAAAAATAAATGAGATGCTGCATGACAAGTAGTATATATGAGTTCCCATATGAGTTTTCTGACAGTAAGAGTATGAGATCTCGGAAGTGAAAATAAAACTTTAGTTTTGTTCTTTTTCACATATATTTTCAATATAGTTATGGACGTTGAATTAAAATGTTTGCTGAACAAAAATAATCTGCTTGTTATGGAGAGAATCATATTTGAAAAGCTTTAGCGGGTTATATTAAATTTGGGAACAATTTTGAGAATTTTTTTTAATTAGTCTTGTTTTAATTTCATCATCAAGTGCCCATATACATACTTAGGCATTTGAAACGAAAGCGTAAGCTAAAGTCGGTCCTACCCGACTGCGATATACCCGTTACTCAGGGCAATTAGTGTTTAATAGCCTTTCACTATGTTAATTAAGAGAGCATTAACATTAATATGACCATTTCAACATTATGTGAGCAAAAAGTTCATGTAGCACCAAAAAAGTATGCAACGTTTATTACAACCTTTATAACTCTGCCATTTATTATCCGATCTTTATGAAACTTTCAGAGATTGCAAAATAAGAGCTTGATATCTTAAAAATTATTGGAGTTATTCAACTTGTTTAATTGTGGGGGCGGGATGTAGCGTGGCCTAAATTTGAAATAAACTTGATCTGCGTAGGGACAAAAGGAGCCTTAATACAAAATTTGGTGGCTCTAGCTCTTCTAGTCTCCGTTATCTAGGTGTTCATACAGATAGACGTACAAACGGATAGACGAACA